>JZKD02S1600938.1:137358-149684 GCA_000966675.3 Picea glauca
CTCCTGTTCTGCATCATTTGGCTGAATTCAAAGACCATCCTTATGAATAGATTGTTGTCATAAATGATGATGAATCTTTGAACTTAAATGAAATGGATATGCAATATCCCACTTGGCTTGAGGTGAAATGTGAGATAGCATGGATGTTGAAGTGACTGAAGCTAAAGTATGCATTGAAGGTTGCAAATAAGTTCTGTCTTTTCATTGTCGTAAATTTAATTTTGAAGAAGATGTTAATGAAGCAGAAAGAAATTTCCATGTATGCTGTCACTAGCTGACACCTATATGACTTACTCCTCCTTTGGGCTTGGAATGACTATTAGGTCTTGATATTGATATTGCATTTTTTTTTTAAATACCTACACAAAGGTGGAAATTGTGACGTCTTTCACTCTCTTCCCATCGCTATTGCCACGTCCAAGACGTCTCTCTTTCCACCTCCAAGATTGTCGCTCCCATAGCAACCACGTCAGAGCTAGTAACTCCTGGCCATCGTTGTTGCCACCTGATGGATGTCATTCTTGTGACATTCAAGAGTGTTTCTCCCATAGCAACCACGTCGGAGATAATACATCCTCCCGTCGGTCTTTCCACCTTCAGAACGTCTCTCTTGCCACCTTTGAAACGTCTCTCTTGACACGTCTGAAACGTCTCACTTGCCACGTTTGAAATGTTGTTCTTTCCACCTTTGAAGCATCTCTCTTGCCATGTCTGAAATGTCTCACTTGCCATGTTTGCAACGTCTCACTTGCCAGATTTGAAACGTCGGTCTTGCCACGTTTGAAACGTCTCTCTTGCCATGTTTGAAACATCGGTCTTGCCACGTTTGTAACGTCTCTCTTGCTACGTTTGCAACGTCTCTCTTTCCACGTTTGAAATGTCGGTCTTGCCACATTTGCAACGTCTCTCTTGCCACATTTGAAACCTCGCAATATAGATGAAAACTAGGTCGTTGGAAAAACAACGTCATGTGAAACGACGTTTGAGGGGGTCCAAGGTTTGTCGGTCTTTCGACAATAGAAAGTGGTAATTGCGTCGAACGTGTCGTCGAAATTTGACCCAAATGCAATAGTGTCTGTTCTTTGGGATTTCTCCCCCTAAACATGTGGCACTCATTAATACTTCATCATTATTTTTGGTATTTGGGACTTTTTCTTCCTTGGAAACCTTTTTTTTGGCTTCTATATTCTCTCTCTTCTTCATGTCTAGGATGTGTATGTTGTTCGGTTTTCTTGTTGCAGTTGCAACCAATATTCCTGAGTTATTTTCTCTGATTTTATATTTTCGAGAGTCAAACATAAGAGTGTATCCTTCATCACATATTTTGTTGACACTGAGGAGATTATGCTTCAGATCTTCAACCAATAGGAATTTTCCTTCTTTTACATTTTCACTTCCAATATTTATAGTTCCTTTTCCAAGTATTTTGGTAGATGAGTCATCTCCAAATGAAACATTTCCACCCTTTTTCTTCAAGATGACAAATTTTCTTTGATCTTCGGTCATATGAGATGAACACCCATTGTCTATGAACCATTCATTTTCTTCTTTCCATTCTTTAGCGGCCAATGTTATTTGATAGTTTTCATTTTGTGGAATTTCTTTCCTTTTCCATGTTGTAGTTGGCATACAGACATTTTGCATACAATTATCTTCCGTCATCTCTCTGCAATCTCATGCTTTGTGACCAATAATATTGCACTTGTAACATACAATATTTTGATCCATTAATGGGTCAAATGGATTATAATTTTTGTTGACAGGTCTATGAACATCTCCATATCTACTATTTTCACCATTCATGTAGCTTGCAGAGTTATTCCTTTCATTGATTCTACAATTGATTTCCTTTTGTCCAAAATTTCCACAAGTATAACAATATCCAAGAAAGAAATTTTGATACCTAGGAGTAAGTGATATTATTTATGGTGTGGTCCATCTAGGTTCATGATCTATTCTTCTATATTTTCCTTCATAATGATTGCTTTAATACTTGATGGGAGAGGATCTTCTTGATGTCTCATTCCTTCTTAATTCTAGTCTTCTATATTGTTGTTCAACTTGTTCTAGAGTGTTAGTTTCATGATTTTCATCTTCCTTCTCTTGTTTTGTTGTCTTAAAACTGTCATTGTATCCTAGTCTTGTCTTGTCGTTTGGACATCTTTGAATACTAAGGATCTCATCTAATTTTTCAGTTATCTTTTCGAACCTCTTCAACTTTTCTATTGTTAATAGTAGCTCCCATTTTGTGTGATCCAATTCTGCTTTCAATTTCTCATAATCTTCTAATTGTTCCTTCAAGCTATCAATGGTCTTTTCAAGATTGTAATTCTCTTCTTCAAAACTACTCAATTCACCTCTTAGTATTATGTTTGTGTTTCTAAGATTTCTATTTTTAGTTTCACATGCTTCCACTTTTCATGATTCTCATCTTCTTGTTCACTCTCTGCATTTTCTTTGTATCCCCAAAAGGAATCAAGGTTGGTTTCTTCATATGAATCTTATTCAAAAATTATTTGTTCTCTTTAGAATTATTTTGATCAACATCCTGGGTTTCTTGGGTTATGAAGAGGACTTCTCCTCCATCATTCTCTTCTTCATCACTCTCATTTGAGGAGATGTCATCATCCTTGGAGTAGTAGCTCTCTTTATTGTTGAGACTTCTCTTTTTATAGTAGCAGTTTTCAACAATATGTCCAATTCTACCACAGTTAAAGCATTTGAGAGGAGACTTGCCTTTGTATATTCCACTTCACTTCTGGAACCTTCTTACGAAATTTTATATTTCTTCATCAAGGTCATTATCCTTGTCTTTTGTATTCTTTATGGCTTTAAAGGCTGCTTCATTGTTTGGTTGGTCACTTTCTATACCTATTCTCATTTCATATGCTATAAGAGACCCATGTAATTCATCCATTGTCATTTTGGTCAAGTCTCTAGCATCTTCAATGGAAGAGACCTTAGCCAAAATTCATGTGGGCCCCGTTTGGGTAAGTGAGTACATCAACTTCCCGGGGTCGTAACTTTTGCATACGATCTTCATTTTAGGCGTGTGATAGCTCGTTGGAAAGGTATTATCGAGGATATTCATTTTGGGGGATAAATTATTCCTCTTGTTATCCTTGATAACATCAATCTCGAAAAAGATTCATTTGGGCCCTCAAAATGGCCCCAGAAGTTAAAAACTGCTAAAAATAGTAAATTGCCAGAAATTTGTTTTGAGCTAGTCGGAAAAGGTGGCTGGCCACCGATATCCACCTGGATCAGTGGGTTTCCTTTTATTCATTGTATGGGGTCCATTTTTGGTCCTACATGATGTCCTCTTGTTCATCACGGTCTACTTTGTTATGGTAACACCATATTTTTCCAATATGTTCTACATAACCTTTGAAAAAAAGAATGTTCATGGAAATGACATTCTCACTAGACAATCCAAGTAGTGTCCCCATCGGGGTGAGGGACTAGATTTCACATAGTTTTAATATAAGGTAGGAAACTTAGACATTTACGGTGAGAAACATTTAAAATCTATCTTATTTTTTATGTGCAATTTTTTTGTGGCCCCCGTCACATTGAAAAATATGTTGGTTAGTTCTCTAAGAGATTGGTTGTGCTATTAACAATAATTGGTCTACCTCCATCATAATCAAAGTAGAAAGAGTTCTACTCCAATATCAAACTTTTGTCAAAACATTGACAAATTATTTTTTTCCCCTTTCCTGAAGTTTTTCCACCTAAACCATGAATTTGTAGAATCCTAGTGTTAATTTGTATTGGGTTCATAAAGATGATGTTGGGAGCTAACATTGATCCATTCTCCTCTTTTGATAATCACACATGCAAGGCCCCATTGTTGTCTTCTTAGCACCAGATCATATTGAAATCACCAAAAATTATCCACAAAGAATTAGTTAGCTCGTTAACTAGCAAATTCCAAAACATTTATCTTTCCCAAACATCATTAGACACATAAATTTTGGCCAGGCCCAAGAATTGGTTGCATAGGTTGAGAAAAATACATAGAAATCTTCATGTGGTGTTTGTTCCACACTCAATTTTGGATCTCACAAGTTGAGGAGAAATCGACATCACAACACAACACTTTCTCTCAAAATGATTAGAAGTAAAATATTTAGCACAAGTACATATTACAAACATGATCGTACTTTACGTCCCCGAGGTGTAGGACAGTCGGTGACAGAGTGTGTTGTTAAGCCACTCCGTGTTGTTAAAGTCACCGGTTCGAAACCTGCGGGGACAAAAAATCCAACCATGTTAAGGGTTGGTGTGGCTCAGGCCGAGTGCGATCCCTGGGTGATTTTGACGGCTTAGATGCCCCTGAGTCGCGGTTTCTTAAGCCACAGGTTAATCGCAGGTCCTGCACAAATTAACAAACAAAAAAAAAACATGATCGTACTTTACATAAACCCTACAATTTTGACTTCTTGCAAACACAAAATATACACCTTGCAATTCGATGTTAAGATATTGTAGACTATATAATGTTTCCTATAGGGGTCACTTAAGGCCCTTACATTCCATGAGGTCATTTTCATTATAATCTTGGAGAATTGTGCATCTTAGCATTGTTATCTTGAAGGTCACCAACAACACCGAAATACACTGTCCATAATAGCAGGTTGTTTTAGAAGAAACCAACCCACAAAAGTGTTAGAAGAACAAGATCGCAGAGTAATAAAATAAAAACAAATGCAGAAATAAAACATAAAAGATACAAAATACAATAGAGACACAGATATGCGTGGTTCACCCAGTGTGGGCTATGTCCACCAAAGAAATTGTCAGGTCCTTCCTTTTTATTATCCATAAAATGAGGGGATACAACCTACAACACACTCCTAACTTCCTCTTCTTTCTCTCATAGTCTCCTCTCTCAGAATAGAATATTCGAAATGATTCATAGTTGCAATACATTTCTCTCATTAAAAAAAAGGGTTTCCTTCTAGGGAAAAAAACCCTAACATAACTTATACTGCCAGATATGTGACCTTAAAATGAATGGTCTAGATTTACTATGAAATTACAATATACATTTACAAGGAAGTTTTTTCTTTAGGGGCTTCGCCCCCAAACCCATGTCGGAGGCCCACTTGCCCTTGGACCCCCCATCTAAGGTGATGAGCCCCCTGGACCTCGTAGGGGGGGGAAAGACTCCCCTGCAACCCCCCCCTGCATTTAGGGGTGTATATTATTCCAAGGTGTACATCCTTCATAGGGTATAAACACAACTGGAAAAAAAAGACCTATGAAATAGGAAGATAATCAAGCTCCACAACCAACAATATCCCACTTGGAGACTGATCACAAC
Organism: Picea glauca; assembly: GCA_000966675.3. NCBI lineage: Eukaryota > Viridiplantae > Streptophyta > Pinopsida > Pinales > Pinaceae > Picea > Picea glauca. Next base: position 142,688 of record JZKD02S1600938.1, read on the forward strand.
AACTCCACTGTTGTTGTACCTGCTGGAATATACTCCACCTTGGATCTAGAAATTTCTCATCTTCACCTTAATTCTTGAAGACCAACTGAAACTAAGAAGGAACTTTGTTTCCCCCTGTTTACTGCCTATGTTAACATGTCTGCAAGATTCTCAATAGTGTGTATATTTTCCAACTTCAAATGTACATATTCCAAGACGGATCATATGAAATGGTACCTGAGTTGTATATTCTTAGTCTTTGAATGGAAAGTTGAGTTCTTTTCAAGATGAATGACACTCTTGTTGTCACAGTACAACTTGTTATTCTCTTGCTTCTTTCCCAATTCCTCCATAAACCTCTATAACCAAATCATCAATATACTAGCCTCTGTAGAAATAACATACTCTCCCTCTGTTGTTGAAAGTAAAACAACCTTTTGTAGTTTCAAAATCCATCTTTTTGTTATTCCACCTATAGTAAAATCTTACCTTGTTGTGCTCATCCTATTTTCTTTATCACCTGCCATATCTAAATCAACATAACTTTGTAGAAAAATGTTTAAAACTCCAAAACATAATGCATGAGTAGAAGTACCTTTCAAATGCCTGAGAATCCACTTTATTGTTAGGATATTTAGACACTTAGGAGTTAGTTAAGATCTACTTGGTCTATTGTGTCGTTAGGTAAAAGTGTGTTTTCTAGTGTGTTTCTTTAGTATGCATTAGTATGCATTTGTAGTTAGAAAATCTTACGGTCACGATATGTTCCCGACATAGAGTGATCCGATGGTTCATACTCTCCCCAATATTAATGGCCATTGATTCGTGGTTTAACACCTAATTGGTCCATGATATTTATTTAAAGAGCATGGAGAGTCATTTGTTGATGATCGATTGTGAGAAAATCTCTTGTAAAAACTCTCTGTAATCTTTTTCTTTGCATTAATAAACTGCTCCAAGTGGTCACGTTGGATAGGGTCGTGGATGTTTCCCCGTAGGGGTTTTACCACGTGAAAACATCAGTTTGTTGATCTTTGATATGGTTATGTAAGTGGTTACTAAAGTTTTTCATCTCTATTGGAATACCTATGTTGTCGAACATAGTATCAGAGCCTGTTTGAAGACCTGCTCCTTTTGTAGATCGAGATCGTGAAGCTGAGTTGTCTCATCTCTATTTTATGTCATTTTCATACATTTATGGGATGAGAGGATTGTTCCATCGCATCTGGAGCACTCGTTTCATTCAGGAACACTTTTTGTTTCACTCGAAAAGGTTTTTCGTTTGCCCAAGATACCGCCATTACAATCAGATCCGGAGATATAAAGCTTGAATACGCATTTTTAAATTTTTTGCAGAGAATTATTTTGGTTTTATTTCTGTTTTGTATTTTTTTATTTCCGAGTTGCTACTCTTTTAGATATGTGTATTCTCTTTTCCCTGTGCCCTGTGCAATCTCGGCAAATCATAAACAGATAGGAAAAAGTGCATCTTCCAGGTAAGCTAACTGAAATCTAACCCTTGTTGTCATCGAGAAGCAAATTTTTTTTCTTGTGTGAAAAGAGTTTTTTTTTAGCACGCTCTCCAAGGTCGTTTTCAACAACAACAACAACCCTCCTTCTGAACATTACAATATGTTTTTCTAGACCATTTGGTTAAAAGTTTTCTTATTAAGTAAGAGGTCTTGAGTTCATGTCTCTCTTTTGTTATTTTTTTTGAAAAAGTTCATGCTAAAATTGTAAAGTGTATTTCACTTCAAGTTTAAAAGTGAATCACTATAAGTAGCTTTAATATTTTATTTTAGAGTTATTTATTTTGCATGCAGATTTTCTTTGTAAAAGTGAGCTCCACTTCTCTTTATAAAAGTGGGTCACTTTATAAAGCAACTTAGACTACCATGTGGTCCTTTGGTTACCATTTATGCCTTTTTTAAAAAGGGCATAACTCTCACATCCAAAGTTTGTTTTCAATGCCTTTTTTTTTTAAATCGCATAACTTTTCAAGCTATTTCCATTCAGATCATCAGTTTCAGATTTTAAATCAATATTATCTACATATTTAATATGGCTTCTACAAGTAATATCTTACTTACCAGCACCAACTACTTCCAATGGGAATCTCATATGGAGGATTTATTAAGAAGTAAAGGCTTGTACCAGATTACCTTGGGAAAGTAAAAAACACCCACTTATGATGATAAGAAATCCAAATGGGATAATAGGAATGAAGAAGCACGTGGATTAATCAGAATGTCCATCTCTCTTGATTTAAGGTTCCAACTTCAATCAATTGATAAACCCAAAGAAGCTTGGGAAAAGATTGAATCTGTGTTTGGTAAACACAATATTATTCAAGCACAACAGTTAGAAAATCAAGTACTAACTTTGAGTCCAAGTGATTTTTCTTGCATTGAAGACTATCTGTCTAAGTTTAAAACACTCAGAACTTTATGTGAAGAATGTAAGATAAAGATAGATGAAGATCGTTGCAGCTATCTTATTCTTTCTAAGCTATATAGTGCATATTTTGTGTTTGTATCTACCTTTTATGCCATACAAGAGGTTGTAGGGTTAGCTTATCAAAAACAAAGTCTTGAGAACTTTTGTGATTCTTTGATTAGAGAGAAAGAGAAGCTAGTACAACTTGGAGTGATCGGCACTGCAGGTACCTCCAACAAAGCCTTAGTTGTCCATCAAAAAGATAAACCCAAGAATCCCAAGAAGCAACATCCTCGCCACAACAACAAGCAATATAAGGGTCCCAAACCTACTTAGATAGTTTTTTCTCCTAATGGAGACAAAGGAGAAAAATACAAAAATAAGAATATTAACAGACATTACAACTTTTGTGATAAATATGGTCACGATGAGTCCAAATGTTTCAAGAAGATGGCATCTTTAGAAGAAGCAATGAAGAAGCAAAACATTAGTATTGATTCTACTTCTTCTTCTTCTTCTCATGGACATGCACTTTCTGCTTCTTGTTTCTCCTTCAATACACCTTCTACTTTTACTTCTGATAAGTGGCTTATTGATTATGGAGCATCTTATCATATGGCTAAGGATAGAGACATATTTTCTACTCTAAATGAATGTAACACCAAGAAAATATTTGTTGGTGATGATAGATCTATTAGTGTTGAAGGATCTGGAATAGTACAAGTAGAAAATGGCCATTTCAATGATGTATTATGTGTTCCAAGTCTTTCTTGTAACCTTCTATCAGTATATCAAATCACTCATTCAAGTGAAGGTAAAACCGTAGAGTTTTCACCTCACCAAGTTGTAATCAAGGATCTAAAAGATCCTAATCATGTTCTTGCAACTGGAATTTCTGATGATATTACCAGGTTGTACAAGTTTGACAACTTTGGGTCATCATCTTTTTCATCAGTTTTTATTGCTCGTAGCGATGACTTGAGAAAACTTTGGCATGAGCGGTTTGGTCATCTAAACTATAGTTCATTCCAGCAACTATGTAATCAAAAAATGGTGATTGGTCTTCCTCTTGTTTCATGCAGAGATGGTGTTTGTGTCAATTGTGTTCTCGACAAACATTATCGGGACAGTTTTGAAAAACGTGCATCTTGGCACGCCTCGAGTCCTTTGCAGCTTGCTCACAGTGATTTGTGTGGTCCACTTTTTTCTCCTTCTTTTTCTGGGTGCAAGTATTTCTTAACTTTCATTGATGAATTTTCCAAACGTACTTGGGTTTACTTCTTAAAACTTAAGAGTGAAGTCTTTGACAAGTTTTTGGCCTATAAGGCCCTTGTAGAAAAGAAATTTGGACATCAAATTCAAAGATTAAGAAAAGATAATGGAGGTGACTATGTGAACAATAATTTTACAAATTACTGCACTACACAGGGAATCCAAATGCAACACACTATTCCATATACACCACAACAAAATGGTGTTGTTGAGAGAAAGAACCACGCATTAAAAGAAATGGCTAATTGTATGATCCAATCTAAGGGATTAAGTCTAAATTATTGGGCGGAAGCCATCAAATGTGAAAATTACATAGTAAATCGCACTCCCACAAAGGCTCTTAAAAATATAACACCAGAAGAAGCTTGGACTAAAATTAAACCAAATGTAAGTTACTTCTATGTATTTGGAAGTATAGCATGGGCTCACATTCCTGATGAGAAAAGGAAAGCATTGCAACCTAAAAGTGAGAAGTGTATATTTGTTGGTTATTCTGAACATGTCAAAGGTTACAGACTTCTTCAATCACATTGTAATGAAATTATTATTAGAAGAGATGTTAAATTTGATGAAAATCTAATGGCTTGCGAACCTAATTTGGCGTTTGTGCCTTCTTTGGCCTGCGAGCCTAATTCGTCGGTTGTGCCTTCTTCAGCCTGTGAGCCATCTTCGATGTTTGTGCTTTCTTATGATCTAGTTTCTTCTTCACATGATAAAAGTGAGGATGAAAATCCACCTCTGCCTGCTCACCCTCCTCCAGATGAGTCCTTTGAACCTGAACCAACACTAGCTCCACCACTTCCAAGATGGGTTCGTTCAACACGAGAAAAAGTTGGTGATCTTATTGGTGACCCTTCATATCAACGTCGGACACATTCACAGTTCCAACAAACCTCTTCTCTTTTGGATCAAGTTTAAGAAACCCATGATCCAAAGACATTTGCAGAAGATTCAGGTCATCCAAATTGGGATACAACAATGAATGAAGAGTATCATTCTTTAATGGTAGATGATACTTGGGATCTTGTACCTCTTCCAAAAGGAAGAAAACTTGTTAGATGAAAATGGGTGTACAAAACTAAGTATGCATCAGATGGAAGTATTCAAAGACACAAGGGTCATTTAGTTGCCAAAGGATTTTCCCAAGTTGAAGGAATTGACTATAATGAAACCTTTTCCCCTATAGAAAAAATGAATTCCATCCGCCTTGTTCTTTCCCTTGCTGTCTCACATAAATGGGAGGTCTATCATATGTATGTTAAATCCACCTTCTTGCACGAAAATTTGCAAGAAGAAATCTACATGGAACAACCTTCTGGCTATGTCTAGAATGACTCTAGCCTTGTTTTTCGCCTCAAGAAATCTCTTTATGGTCTCAAGCAAGCTCCCCGAGCTTGGTATGCCAAAATGGAAATCTTTCTTATTGCCACTTGATTCTCTAGATGCAATTATGATCCTAATGTCTATACCAAGAAAGTAGGAAGCCATCTCATAATACTTATTGTTACACATTATTTTCATCATCCATATGATTGTTAATGATGTAAACATATCTATTGCCTTTAGAGGGGTTAGTGGCCTGAGTTCCTAAAGAGAGAAGGGAGAAGAACTTCTCCTGAGAAAAGAAGTTGCTTTTTCCTATGTAAAAACCTTATAAAAAAGGGTGTTCGCAGGTTGCTATATAGGCAGGGTGCGAGAATGACCCATTCTCGCAGGTTTCACTATAGCTAGGGTGCGAGGTGTTCGCAGGTTGCTCGATAGCTAGGGTGCAAGAATTCCAGCACATGGGAAAAAAGAGCGTTTTCTCGAATCTTCTAGAAGGAGAAACTTCTATGGTGAGGTGGCATCCGAATGGTTTGGATCTTACTCGCTTTCATGATTTAGTGGGATCATCCTAACCTCCTCACCTTATCCTCTTAAACTTATAAAAGGAGAGGAATTCTCATGGAAAAAGTTAACTTGGGTTCTTGAGTTTGGAATTATTAGCTTGCTTGGAGTGGCTTTGAGATTTTCTTTGTCAAGATAGATTGTGAGTAGCGATCAGATCTATGGTTTCAGAATCCTTGGATCAAGAAGTGTGTGGGGAACGAAGGATAGTTGGAAGGGACCTTACGACATCAAGGCCATGGTTGTAATCTCTCTTTCACATTTAATATGATATAGTAATATGATTCTTTCCCATAAAGCTAATGTCACTTTATTGCATAACTCCTTGATCATATGCATAGATTAATTGTTGAATATATTGAGTTGTTTTCACTTCAATTGGTTTGAGATGTCCTGGTCTTGACGGCACAAGAGCATTGGAGTGAAGCTGGACAACAAAGACCCAAGGAAGCGATCATAAGGTATGTTCATGGTTCTTGCCTCCTAGTTCATTCAATAGTCAAAATCTAGGGAAAGAGTATTATTCTGTCGTGTTTTGTTCTAGATCTAGGTGGATCTAGGGATATCGGTTTGTGTCCGCACTTACAGATTTATCCAATAACAAAATTGGCGACTCCGCTGGGGAATGGATTGTTTCCTAGTTAGTCTAGTTTCCCTTGCTTTGATTGCTTGTTTTCTGGTCTCTGAGTTTGTGGGAGATCCATCAAGACTCTCTGGATTTGAAAGTTCACTCAAAAGTTTTGTCCTTTTTCCAAATTTTATGTTTACAGACATTCTCGCACTGTACCCTTTAGTGGTCTACGAGAATCACATGAGTTCGCACCCTACTATGTAATCCAGTGCGAGATGTTCACACCCTACTTGTGTCCAGCCTGCGAGAACACCTAATTCTCGCACTGTAATATACTTCTAGCCTGTGAACTTGTTTGTGAAAAATTTTAGATTGGGTCATGTCATTTTTTGATGTCCAGTTTTGCTTTGAATAGCTGGATTGAACTTTTGGAGCCTATATTGATCTGTTTACAGTTTTCTTGACATTATTTGAGTTGCTTTTGGCCATTTTTGCTTTGTTTGGTTTTGAAGGATTAGTCTCTTGTTTTGAGTGTCTTTCAATTACAAAGCATGTGTTTTCTTTAGAATTGTTTAGGGAAAGATCAGATTTTTTTTGAATAGTTTGCTTTAAAAGAAAACCTTTAGTTTCAGTTTTTTTTGTTTTAAGAAAGTTCATTATTGTTTTTAGTGAAATTTTTGAAACAAAAAGATTTATTTTCTTGCTTTATATTAGATTGGGGGCATCCTTGCATTTGGAGTAGCGAAATTGCATGATTGATATTGATGAGTGCGAAAAAAATTTGGGACATCGTGCATATGGGAATGATAAATGTTTTCTCCTTCTCGTAGCATAGATTTCATCGAAATGAAA
>JZKD02S1600938.1:153720-163876 GCA_000966675.3 Picea glauca
CAGTGTATTTTTGGTGGCTATGTTCAGATTTGAGTCATATTGGCATGGATCCACAGTGTATGTTTGGTGGCCATGACCTGTCTTACTTGACATGGATCTTCACATGTCGGCATTTTTGCTTTGAGTCATTTGTATTCTGAGTATGGGAATGCCTACCTCAGTGATGATATATTATTGTATTGTATTTTCTTGTTTGTTGGCAGGTTTCCAACTGACTGTTCCTTGCTCCCTACACACACTCGACAAAGTATTTCAGCTATCATTCTTTTCTACCTTCATACTTTGGGGGGCTCTCTATTACACATTATTTTCTTCATCCATATGATCATTAATGATGTAAACCTATATGTTTCCTTCAGAGGGTTCAGTGGCCTGAGTTCCTAAAGAGAGAAGGGAGAAGAACTTCTCCTGAGAAAAGAAGTTGCTTTTTCCTATGTAAAAACCTTATAAAAAAGGGTGTTCGCAGGTTGCTATATAGGCAGGGTGCGAGAATGACCCATTCTCGTAGGTTGCACTATAGCTAGGATGCGAGGTGTTCACAGGTTGCTCTATAGCTAGGGTGCGAGAATGCCAACACATGGGAAAAAAGAGTGTTTTCTCAAATCTTCTAGAAGGAGAAACTTCTATGGGGAGGTGGCATCCGAATGGTTTGGATCTTACTCGCTTTCATGATTTAGTGGGATCATCCTAACCTCCTCACCTTATCCTCTTCAACTTATAAAAGGAGAGGAATTATCATGGAAAAAGTTATCTTGGGTTCTTGAGTTTGGAATTATTAGCTTGGTTGGAGTGGCTTTGAGATTTGCTTTGTCAAGATAGATTGTGAGTAGCTATCATATCTATGGTTTCAGAATCCTTGGAGCAAGGAGTGTGTGGGGAATGAAGGACAGTTGGAAGGGACCTTACGAAATCAAGGCCATGGTTGTAATCTCTCTTTCACATTTAATATGATACAGTAATATGATTCTTTCCCATAAATTTAATGTCACTTTATTGCATAACTCCTTGATCATATGCATAGATTAATTGTTGAATATATTGAGTTGTTTTCACTTCAATTGGTTTGAGCTATCCTGGTCTTGACAGCACAAGAGCATTGGAGAAAAGCTGGACAACAAAGACCCAAGGAAGCGATCATAAGGTATGTTCATGATTCTTGCCTCCTAGTTCATTCAATAGTCAAAATCTAGGGAAAGAGTATTATTCTGTCGTGTTTTATTCTAGATCCAGGTGGATCTAGGGAGATCGGTTTGTGTCCGCACTTATGGATTTATCCAATAACACTTATCCTTTATGTTGATGACCTTATCCTTACTAGTAGTGACTCAAAACTTTTAAACCATGTGAAAATCAACCTTAAGACGAAATTTGAAATGACAGACTTAGGCTTTTTTCACTATTTCCTTAGCCTCCATGTTTTGCAAACCAATGAAGAATTTTTTCTTTCCTAGTCTAAGTATGCTTGTGACCTTCTTCTTCACTTTTACATGGATGATTGTAAACCAACCCCTTCTCCCTTCTTGTCTGGAGTCAAGCTTACTACCACCTATACTTCTCCTGAAGTTGATGCCACCCTATACCGTCAGTTAGTTGGTAGCCTCTTATAATTGACTCATACCCGTCCTGATCTTTCCTTTGTTGTTGGTCTTGTTGCCCGGTATATGCAAAATCCCCATGAAATCCATTGGAAAGCAGCTAAAAGGATACTTCACTATGTTTTTGGTACAGCGCAGTTCGGGATACATTACAGTTCAGGGGGGACTCCTTTATTGGATGGTTTAACTGATGCAGACTGGGCCAATGACCCTAATGACTGGAATTCTATTTTAGGTTATGTTTTCATCCCTGGTTCATGACTTGTCACTTGGTCCTGTAAGAAAAAATAGGCTATTGCACTTTCTTCAGCAGAAGTAGAGTACTGAGCAGTGGTAAATGCAAGTTAGGAAGCCATGTGGCTTCGACAGATCCTTTTAGAGTTTGGATTCTAGCACCAGCATCTGACCATCCTTTGGTGTGATAATCAGAGTGCCATCAATCTCGCCAAAGAGCCAGTTCAACATCACCGTAACAAAGACATCGAGATAAACATGCACTTCATCAGAAATCTCATTCATGATCAAGTTATTGAAGTGCTCTTTTTCACTACAGAAGATCAAGTTGTAGACATTTTCACAAAGTCTCTTACAAAAGCGAAGTTTTCCAAACTTTGATCTATGTTAGGATTTCAGGAAGTTGTCATTAAGGGGGGATAGGCTCTAATGCCTCCTTCCTTCTCCTATTGTGTCACTATTGTAATTCCTTCAATCCTATCACAAGTTGTTCTTAAGGGGGGATGTTAGGATATTTAGACACTTACGAGTTAGTTAAGATCTACTTGGTCTATTGTGTTGTTAGGTAAAACTGTGTTTTCTACTGTGTTTCTTTAGTATGCATTAGTATGCATTTGTAGTTAGGAAATCTGATGGTCACGATATGTTCCCGACATAGAGTGATCCGACGGTTCATACTCTCCTCGATCTTAACGGCCATTGATTCATGGCTTAACACCCGATTGGTCCATGATGTCTATTTAAAGAGCATGGAGGGTCATTTTCCGATGATTGATTGTGAGAAAATCTCTTTTTAAATCTCTCTATAATCTTTTTCTTTGCATTAATAAACTACTCCAAGTGGTCATTTTGGTTGGGGTAATGGATGTTTCCCCATAGGGGTTTTACCACGTGAAAAAATCGATGTGTTGATCTTTGATTTGGTTATGTGATTGGTTACTGAAGGTGTTCATCCTTTGTTGGAATACCTTTGTTGTCGAACATTTACTGCCTCCCAATTTTCTTTACCTGGATTGTTCATATACCTGCTCACAACTCTCACTGCATGTGCAATATCTAGTCTTGTGCAAACCATTGCATACATCAAGCTACCAATTTTTGATGAATAAGGGACCCTAGACATGTATTATATCTCCTCTTCTGTCTTGGGACAAATTTCTTTGGTTAATTTGAAATGGTTGGAAAAATATGTACTAACTAGTTTTGCATTCTGCATTCTAAACCTCTCCAACACCTTCTCTATGTACTAACCCTGAGACAATGCCAAATTGCAATTTTTCCTATATCTTTTTATTATCATACCAAGGATTTTCTTTGCAGCACCCAAATCCTTCATCGCAAATGAATTTGCTAATTTATTCTTGAGCATATTTGTATCCTGCATCCCTAGAACAAGCATGTCATCTACATGCAATAGAAAGATAATATAGCTTCCATTTTCTATCTTTTTAAAATAAACACAGTGATTAGAATGACATATACTATAACCTTGTTCTGTCATAAACCTATCAAACTTTAAATACCACTTCCTTGGAGCTTTCTTTAGGCCATACAAGCTCTTCTTCAACCTGCATACCAAATTTTCCTTCCCTTCGACCTCATACCCCTGTGGCTGCTACATATAAATCTCTTCCTCTAAATCCCCATGGAGAAAAACTATTTTTACATCTAATTGTTCAAGATGTAAATCTTCTACTACCACAAAACTTAAAATAGTCCTAATTGAAGTCATTTTAAAAATAGGAGAAAATATTTCATCAAAATCTATACCTTTCTTTTGTTCAAACCCATTTAGAACAAGTCTAGCCTTGTACAGTTTTTTTCCTCCATCTTCTTCCTTAAACTTGTAAACCCATTTATTCTGCAATGCTCTTTTTCCTGTGGACAACTGAACCAAATACCAAGTCTAGTTATTTTGCATGGAATCCATTTCCTCTTTCATGCCTTGCTCCCACTTATTTTTAGTGTCTACATGCATTCCCTCTTCATAACATTCAGGTTCACCATAATCAATCAACAATAAATAATACAATGAAGGAGAGTATCATTCGGGGGGTTCTACTTAACCCGGTAGATCTTCTAACAATACTTGCAGGATTTTGAGGTACATGTTGCTCCTGTTGTTGTACACTTTGATTTTCTAGTACCTTTGGAATGTCTTTTTCAATGATCTCATCAAGCTCAGTGTATTCTGGTTTTTCTTTTTCCTATTTCTTTCCCTGTAACTAATCTTTGTACATGTCCTTCTCATTGAATATGACATCTCTACTCCTAATTATTTTTTGATTTTTATAATCCCATAAGCGATAACCAAAATCATTAACATTGTATCCAATAAAGGTACACTTCTTGGATTTTTCTTCAAGCATTTTTCTATTTTCTTTATCAATATGGACAAATGCTTCACAACCGAAAATCTTCAAAAACTAATAGTTTATCCTTTTACCTATCCATACCTCCTCTGGAATTCCACCATCCAAAGAGCTTGAAGGTCCTTTGTTTATTAAGTAAACATAAGTGTCTATAGCATCTGCCCAGAACTGTAAGGGAAAACCAACATGAAATCTCCTACTCCTTGCATGCTCCATGATTGTCCCGTTCATCCTTTATGACACACCATTTTCTTTTGGTGTTCCTGGAACTGTCTTCTCTCTATGAATCGCATGGTATGAACAGTAATAATCAAACTCCTTGCTGCAATATTCACCTCCATTGTACGATCTGAGACACTTAAACCTTTTTCCTAACTCATTCTCAACCAAAACTTTCCATTTCTTAAAAGTATAAAAAACATCATATTTTTGTCGAATACAATAAACCCAAGTTTTTCTAGTTGCATCATCAATAAAAGTAACATAATAAAGAGAGCCACCAAGAGATGATACCTGAGTTGGTCCCCATACATCTGTATGCACAAGCTCTAACCTTTCACTCTTGTTTTATTTTCTGACTCTGAGAAATATGACTCTCTTCTATTTTCCATAAACACAATGCTCACAGAAATCCAAATCAATTTTTTCAAGATTTGGCAACAAAATTCTTTTGTGAAGTATTTGTATCCCCTTCTCACTCATGTGTCCAAGCCTATGATTTCACAGTGTTGTATCCACTCCTATAAAATCTAAAGAGATAGAAGAGTCAATATTACCAGTACATAAATACAATGTACCTACCTTCTCTCCTTTTTCTATCACCAGTGATCCTTTGGTGACCTTCAACACCTTATCTATAAGTATGGATATACAACCTTCACTTACCAATTGCCCTATTGAAATTAGATTGCTCCTTAGATCTGGAACATGCCTTTCCTCTTTCAAAAACCACTGGTTTCCATTCCTTTTCTTTATTTTTACCTTTCCCATTCCAACAATTTTGCATGGCGCATCATCACCAAAATGAACCTGTCCAAAATCACCTTGAACATAATCTAGAAAATGTTTCCTATGAGGTGTGGCATGAAATGAAGCCCCTTAATATATTACCCAAGACTCAAAAATATTATCTAGAGAAAGAATCAAAACATCTTGTAACACATCACCTGTTACATTTTCTTCCTGATTTTTCTCATGTTGTCCATTTCTTTGTTTCTTTGGAGCTCTGCAATTTTTCTTCAGATGTCCTTTCTTTCCACAATTCTAGAACTCTATCTTTCCCAGTCTGGATTTGGATCTTCCCTTCCTAGAATTCTCGCAGTTCCTTGAGCCCTTTCCTCTATCATTTTTTCTTCCCCTGTTCTCCATGTTTAACGCATTACCTGATGTCTCACATGTGCTTTTCCATCGCATTTCATCGCTAAGGATAACACCAACAATATCATCAAATTTTATTTTTTTTTAACCAAAGACAAATTTACTTACATCCATGACCAAGTCGAACTAACTTTCTAGAAATGAGCGCAAGATTATAAGATCCTTAACCTCATAATCAAATTCCACCTTTATAGAACTTAGTTGATTAGTAACTATATTAAATTTATTTAAATGATCTACAACATACCCACCTTATAACATCTTCATATTAAATAATCTCTTCATTAGAAATACCTTATTGGACGTTGAGGGTTTTTAATACAATTTAGCCAATGCATCTATCAACTCCTTCATTGTCTTTTCTTTCGAAATATTGAAAGCCACCGACACTACCAGGTTCAATCGTATCGCTCCTAGTGCCTTTATGTCAAGAAACTCCCATTCTTCGTCCTTCATGGTTGTCAACTTCTTTGCTATTCCACCCAATGGTAGGAATAGATCCTTTTGATATAAATAATCTTCCATCTGCATCTTCCATAACTTGTAGCTTTGGATGTTAAATTTCTCGACCCTAAACTTTCCATCTTCCATGATTTATCCCACTCGAACCAAGAACCCTCTTTTCATGCGAGTTACCTTTTGCTCTGATACAAATTGTTAGAATAAAAGGATTGCAGAGAAATTAAATAAAAACAAACGTGGAAATAAAACAAATAAGATACATAATACAATAGAGACACAGATATACATGGTTCATTTAGTGTGGGCTATGTCCACCAGAGAAATTTCCAGGTCCTTTCTTTTTATTATCCAGCAAATGAAGGGATACAACCTACAACACACCCACTATAACTTCCTCTTCTTTATCTCACAATATCCTCTCTCAGAATACAATATTCGCAATGATTCATAGCTGCAATACATTTCCCTCATAAAAAAGAGGGTTGCCTTCTAGAGAAAAAAACCCTAAAATGATCTGAAAATATATTTTATACAAAAATGGTTGAGTTATTATGCATGAGTTAATTTACCATTTAGGAAAGCTAATGAAAGAGGAAGAAATGATGAGAAAACATAACATCCATATAAACATATACATACCTGAAATAAATCATGAGGATCAGAAAACCATAAACACCAATGTGATAATGGAGTTCGGCAATCTCGCCTACGTCTCTGGGCCTTTGTCTTAGTGGGTGAGGCTTTCTTATTTATGTTAAAATATTTAAAAATACATCACATAAGTGCCAAAAAGGTTACAAACTGATATGACTTTGTTCTACCATATCTCTAGAACCCAACAAAACTGACGGCACTGAAATTGGATGACCGGAGCTCCCAGAAATGGCCCACAAAGGTGCTCTCATCGATAGCTTCCCTGCATAAAAATGTCTTTCTCTTGGAAAATATTCATCATAAACCTACTCTAAACCTCTCCATGGATTCAAGAATATCTAGTTTATATAGATCTGAAGTTGGTAACCATCTCCCAACTTCTTCCCAAGATCTGGCCTAAAAAAGGGCCCAATATCTCCCCAAAATGACCAAAATCCCTCAAATCTACTGATAAAATCAATAAAAAACCATATGATAAAGTTAAATACCCACTTTATGTCAAATATATGGGTGCAACCGCTTTCTTTGGTCGTATGGAGGGTCTCCATGTGGCCCTGGCTATTCGGGCGTGCTGGCCCCCTGCTATCTGAGCCCCGAGTCTTATGGTGATGGTGCATGTGTCCAAGTGTTGTACCTTCATGTGAAAAGGATAGGTGTTATGCCCCCCGATGGTGTAGCCCCTGGTCCAGTTCCTTGGTCGATGGGCTAGCCCGGCCGACCGGGTGCTAAACTCCAAAATTTCGCACTAACATAAATGTAGGTCAAGTCACATGGCATATACCTCCGTGATCGAGGGTTGGAATCTCATATCTTACACTTCAAACACAAGAGCGATGGACCGTGGTTATATGGTATAGGTTTTATGGGTGCGCCGAGGGATAGGACCTAGCCCCAACCATAACCTCCACCATAATACAAACACTTCCACTTTAAATATATATGAAGCCATTTAAGGTTAAGACTCATCTGGTAGGCGGGATGGTAGCCTGGCCTACATGAAATATTGGCGCCCAACGAGGTCACAGGTTAGAACCTGGTGAACCCCAAACAAATTTTGCATAAAACTTGAACCAACGAATGGGTGCCACATGGAATCCCATGTCTGGGCAACATGGAAGCTCGCCACTCGCCTGAACTGATGTCATGCATCAATCACTGAATGGTCCACCTTTCTGTCAAGTTGTCATCCCATTCGACTTGCATTGTACCTGACATATGTTGTACCTTCCACATCATCAGTACAGATGTGCCACATGTCACCCTTATAGTGGTGACATGTTTCACTCCATAATTGGTCCACATATACCTGCCATGTCAGTAACCTATCCACGTCACTATATGGTCAGCGACCATGTGTCACCTCCAGATGTTTCCATTTCATCATGACGTTGGCATTGACTTTTTTTGGCATGTTGACTGTTGAGTTTTTGCATGTTTGGAAAAATGAATATATCGCGATATCTAGAGCATACAACATTTGTTTGAGACCGTTCAAGTTGTGTTGGGTTCGTATCAATGAGGCCTACGCACATGTCCATTTTGAAGAGATTATGAGCACTTTGATTTTTAGGCCTTTCTGAGCCCCATCTAGCTCCTGGATCCAATTCTGGATCACACCTCCCCGCTAAATACCTTTTGGTACCCAAAAGGTTACTGAAAAGTCATCAAGTTCAGGATAGGCCACCTAACTTGTTCCTTGTATTTAAACTTTGTCCCGTGCACCTGTCTCATCAAGATCAATTGTAAAACAATCATGATAACTGACAACATATTGTTAGCCATTTGTACCCTATCACATCACACTAAAGCCACTATCATCCATGTTGACAACATTACTAATGATAGAATAAAAAATATGACTTCAAATGAGCTAATATGTGTGTAATACTTGCATGACATTATCTTATATTGAAGCAAAGTGTGATTGATTTTCCATTACACAGTCATCTCCTATTCTTGCTTAAGATCGATTACTTGATTTGAAACAATTATAGGTGTGTTTCTTGTTTGAGTTTCCTTTCTTAATTGTTCCATAGTTTGAAGAGATTTACTTCCCTTTAAATGATGAGGATGAACAACATCATCTTGACTTTTATTGGTTAAATGATATTGATTCTTTTCCTTGTAGAATATTTCTTTACGATCATTGATCCAGGGGATCAAATTTTGCTCAAAATTCAAAGTGCTCGGAATCACTTCAAATTGAACGGGTGCATAGGCCTCATCATCACGAACCCAACACAACTCTTTTGGGTTCAAATGGACGTCGGATGAGAGAGAAGTCGCGTTCTGTTCAAATCATCAAACATGCAAAAAAAATGTGTGCTGACTGTACAGTCCATACAGTCCGTACGGATACTGACGTGGCAGGGTCGTACGACATGTGGCAGGTGTTGGTTGGCAGTCATGTGGATGAATTAGCATCTAACACATGGCATGTTTGTGGCGAATGGAATGGTAACACGTGGCCCAATCAATGGCCACCACGTGTCACCTGGACATTGGTTTAAAACTTATGTAGTCAGCAAGACTCGACCCCGCGACCTCTGGGCAAGGGGAAGAGCTTTGGGAAGGGCCGCCCAACTGGCGTGCCCACCTATGGTTCTTAACATATATATGGGATTTAATTTATTTGAATTTCAAATGTTGTGATTTGGGGCTCGATCCGGGCCGAGGCTAAGCCCCAGCCCCCAGTCATATATATATGCCATATAACCACCAACACGCGCATTCTGACCCTGTTACCATATGTTTTAAAACCTTGGCCCCTTTTTGTATGTGCGTGTGGTCACATGGTGACCCATATGTCCATGGTTTTGGCAGTTAGGGGCTAGGCACGCCCTAATTGTCCTACAGTTCGTACTGTTTTGCAGTTGCACCTAGTTCTAGGTTTTAACCCAAATATGAGCGCATAGGCTAGGTTGAGGACACAGAGGTGCATTTTGGTGATCTAGAGACAGCAAGTTTGAAGGGGAACTTCCAGGAAGCCTATCTTCTTCAATTTTTGGCCAAACCAAGGGTCGAAAAATCCCAGTTGGGGATTTTTGGACGTTCTGAAGCCATTGGAGCCATCTATTTGACATTTTGAGCATTGTAAAGCACATATTTCAGCACTTTGAGAAAATAATACAAAAGATCCATTGGAAGCTGGACCAGGAGATGTAGCCCAAGAGAGGGGTGAACTCCTTTATCATTTGTTGTGTTATGTGTTTTCTGTTCACTGTTATTTGTTGTTGATTATATACATCTTGAATGTGTAATTTCTATAAAAAATTTGTTTGCAAATCGATCCATTTGCATAAGTAAACTTGAATTAAAACTTGCAAATATTTTCAAGAATACAAGTTTTTATCATTTTCAGATCAAGTTGGTATCAAAGCTTAGGTTTTTGAAGGCTTGATTATTTGCAAGTGTTTTGTTTTCTGATGCTCACAAGGTTGAAACTCACAAGAGGAGAAGGTC
>JZKD02S1600949.1:67645-87809 GCA_000966675.3 Picea glauca
ATACACAATCATTAATTCATAGTATACCACCTTTATGTATTTCACATACTAGGATATAATCGTTATTCTAGAGTGCTATGAGGAAAATATCTCTATGGCATGGGGTAAACCACAATAGATGAAATGAAACGCATAAATAAACTCTAATCCCAAGTATTCTATATAAATTAAGAGGATAACAAGACAAGATCAAGAGCCTACCTCATCCGAACGTTCGATGAAGACCACCGTTGAGCACGCAACTCAAATCTTTATACCTGCAACTTGTCCTCAACGACCAAGATACACAAGAATATGGTGATAATATATAAGGTTAACATGTAAAATAGCATAATCCATTAACATACATGACAACTATGCCCATGGAATAACAATTCAAATATTTGCAAGATATCAATTGGACGAGAAAATAGTATTTCTATTAAAATAATCAGCTGAAGTGTATAGGTGACAAACTTCTGTGTCGGTACATCTCAGAACCGAGAAAATAAGTCCCTTCCAGCTGGGCCTCCACCACTTCAATCCTACACCAAAGAAAATCTCATATAAAGGATACAATGAGGTTCTCCATCAAAGAGGGAAGAGCTTGGGGGCTGAACAATGTGTTTAGACTTTCAAGGATAAAGAGATGTAGACTCAATGTGAAGTGAAATTTCTTTAGAGTATCTTTTCTCTCAAAAGTTGAATTCTCTCCTCCATGGCTTGGATATGGCCCAATTTATAGCCTTCAAATGGAACTGAAGGGCTGAGTCAGAAAGTTTCCAGTATATGGAAGGTTAAGGATCATGGATCTCATGACGTGACATGAAAACCCGACATAATTTTTAATTTTGAGCACCAAACTCGATGTATCCAGGATGTAATGGAGAAAACTACGTATGCGCATGATGTCTAACTGGTAGGGCACACATATGTGGAAAAATATGATTTTTTGGCTCTGGAAGGTACAAAAAGGGACTTCATGTCTGCATAGAGAATGGAAAGGCCATTCAAGCAAGTTGCATGGGGTGAGGAAAAATTAGCTATAATAGATGCCCCCTAATGTGTGAGGTCAAAGGAGTATCTACGATGGCCAAAATACATTATAATTCCTAGAAGTGGAGTAATGGAGACTCAGATGGAAGCGCTAGTTGCTCATGAGAATATTACAATCCATAATGACCTTGTACACATGGCTGCCGATTTGAATTACACTGCAGATCCATGTGGAAATATACCAAGTAGTTGTTCATGGCCATGAATAGGCAATACAAAGTAGACAAATGCCATAGGATGTCATAGTCACGAACAAGGCCCAGTGGAAACCAGTCTCAAAAATCAATCTGAAGATATCTGTATACAATGGAGTACAATCTGATCTCCCATGATCACTAAAGTCATATAGGCACTGGTCCAATGAATGATAGCAACAACTTAGGAAAGCTGCTACTGTAAATGATGTCTTCTACACTATCTGCCAAAGGTGCAAGTCTACATTATGTGAATAGAGGAGTTGATGTCGAACAAAATGAGATTTTGTTTGATTACCGATCATTAAGGTATACCCTTAACAAACGCGAGACAACCCACCGATAATGAGAGTAGGTATCAGGCAATAAGTACATTCTTACAAGTGTGAATAAAGGTGTTGAGGTCAAACACTTGAAGAATCCATCGATCATGAGACATTGATGTATTCCCAATTGTCGATGGCGGGAGAACCTGCCACTGATGTCTGCAAGCCTCTAGGTACTCATAGGACTCTAGGCCTCATTTCCATAATAGATGAGTTGAAGTCGATGGAAGGAGACCCGCTGAAAGGAGATCATTAAGGCATCTCTCATTAGTCAGCACGAGGTATAAAGCAATATCTTGATGATTTAGAGAAACTCAGACGAAGAGGATGTTCACGAACCAATGACCTTGTGCTTCTTTTGCATGCACCAGATGCAAGTAGTGCACGAAAAATACCCTCTGAATAACAACCAATAAGGAAGACTGCCGACAAAGGAGAGGAAACCACCAATAAGGTTAATGGTATGACACTGCACGAATCCCAATGTATGAATAGATTCTTGCCGTCGAACACAAGGGAAACCCCCCAGTCAACGACCAATGAAGAGATGTCAATTGTTGGTTTCAAGGTTACCTACCCATAATGAAAGTAGGACCAGGGTGCATGGTAGGACTACAACTTCATGTGACTCTGAGACACATTGAGGGTATGACCGACATGAAAAGTCAATATTTTTGAGAAATGACCGACATAGGCTTATAGACATCCTTTGAACAATAGCATGAGACATATGGATAACTCAGGCAACATAGACTTGATGATGAAACTTGGTGATGCAGGAGGCATCAACAAACTCTCCATAGGGATTGGAAGAATAACCAGTCGGAGGAGTAACCTCTAAGTAACGAGCTTAGATTTCTAAGGTCATACTAAACCCAAACTTTGGATGACATTGGACTCAAAATTTTGTGCTCTGTTCAAAGGCGACATGAATTCTTCCAATATGAGATAATATTCTGATCCCACCCATCTTTTTTTTTTGTTTTTTCATAGGAAAATGAATGCTATGATACAAGAGAGGAAACGAGTGTCGCAAGTAAGCAACTAGATCCAAACCGTGGAACATACCTATTCTCAATGCAAGGAAGTGCATGCGAGGCATGGATAATCAAGGGAAAGTTTCCTCTTAGGGTGCAGGGTGTCAAGCTGCAAAGAATATAAACAAGGCTTTGCTTGGCTAGTGATGCAAATTGCTAAGGTAAGAGGCTTATAATGAGAAAGCGGGAAATGACAATAGTCTCAATACTGCAAGAAATATAGTGGAATGCAATTACAAATTAACTCCAAAGAATGTCCTTTTTCATAGATTTAGTCCCCTAGGCCCCAAAAAGTATAAAACAATACCCATGAGAACTCTTCTAGCCAATGTTGACTAGAGTGTTCATTTTTCGTAAATAGTCTACTTAGTCTGAAAAAGGGTTAAACTTACACCAGATAGATATTCTTTCAAAGCCATTTAACGAGTGTTAAAGAGACAAGTTCACTCAACAATCTTTTCGCTTTTTTAGAGAGTCAGAAAAGAGCTTAACTACGACTTGAGGGGAGTCCCATAGGTAAAGGTCAGAATACTTGTGAGTAGGAATATGGGGTTCAAATGCAAAGTCATATTGGAACTATAAGGAACTCTCGGTCTTATGGAATGAATTATGAATGGGAACCAAATGGCACAAAGGTTCTAACGAGGGCACCCATGTGATGAAGGAACATCACTCCAAGCTAGCTACGTGCCAGCCAACCAAGACATCAAAGCACACATTCAATGGAAGGAGAGAGGCGCAGCCCTCTCGTTTTTCAAAATTTCAAAATTGTATTAAATGGTTGTAAGGATGAGATCTAGATCTGATTCGGACTAGACAACCATTCAATGTAATTGAATGTAAATTAATGAGAGTTGGTGAGATGGAGGGAAGCACTTGAGGAGCCCCCTTTTGTAAAAAGATCCTTTGTATCTGTAGGATTAGTCGGTAGAGTCAGAAAAGTAGGGCAGATAGGTTAGAGAAGAGAGAGACAAGACTCTATTGCAGTCCGAGCTCAAACACATTGTAAAGAGGCATTTCATATTAATACAATTAGAGCAGTTTTTCCTGCATGTTATTCTGTGTATGTTGATGAATGTCTTTATGTGTTTATGATATGATGTAGATGTATGTTAGATGTGCATTTGCGGGGATAGATAGATTTTTCTATCTATGGGTTTACTGATTTCACATCTGGTTCTTTGAGGCTTCATACAAGAAGTTGCATGACAGAACACTACAGGTTCTGTAAGCTAGTGCATAGAGTGCACTTCTAAATTCTGTAGAATTTGGACAGAGTTGTGCCAAGAGGGTGCACCAGAGGAAATATTAGACCTAGGGAGAAGCCTCAAGGTTGCTGAACACCTTGGAGGTAAGACTGTGCAGAGGAAGGCACAGAGAAAACACAGTCATTGAGGATTCTGGAGAACTCTGCCAGGTGGGCATTGAGTTGATGCAAGTGTGCATAGAAGGAACTCTTGTTTGAGTTCATAGAAAAGAGAAGTGTCACAGGAGGAGACACTCACAGGGTTACTGAACACCCTGCAGGCTCAGCAAAGTGTGCTTGAACAGGAAGTTGCCAGAGGGCATTTACATCCCTTCAAGGAGAGAAAGGGGCAAAGACCATTGAGGTTCGAGCAGTTGAAGCTCAAGGAGGACAAAGACCTGTGCAAGGAGTGCACCAGGCCAACACTTGAGTGAAGTGTTGACAGACAGCCGTCTGAAGGTTCATCAAGCACAAGAGTGAGTGTAGGAAGAATTTGTTTCAAGTCTGAAGCTCAAGAGGAGGAATGTCTCTTAGAATACAGGCAGGAGCTAAGGATACAGGCTTCGCAGCAAAGACAAAGGCCGAGGCCTTTTGGAGCAAGAAATATTCTAAGGCAGGAAGGAGAAGCGTGAGCTCAAGAGAGCACAACTTTCATTGAATCGGGCACTGGAGAAGAGATCTAGACCGTTCACACCATGTCTAGACACCCAGGAGAAATGCACATAGGTAATTTAGGTATAGGCCATTAGATCTAGTGCGGAGTGCCGATAGCCATCAAATCCAGGAGAAGCTGCACGCGGGTTAATCTCATGTATGTGCTGGGGAGAAGGCCCATCAAAGTCCCGAAAATATTAGGACTGTCCATCGTTGGAAGGACACGTGGTGGAGATCCATGTATTTCGTGGAATCGGGTATCAAAAGGAAAAAGGGAGGAGTCTTTTGACTTTGCAACCCGCGAAGTCCCGAAAAAGATCAGGACCGTCCATTTGTGGAGGACAAGTGGTGAATATCTGGAAACCATCAGGGTTTTAGAGATTGGGAGTATAAGTGTGGAGAAGAGAAAGGATTTGTGATCACCAATATCGCAAAATAATTCCAACCATTGGATCCAAGCCATAGGAGAACCGTTGGATCAGAACCTCCGTGTGGTATCACGTATCGATAGTTCGGGGGTTGAAAGCATTTCTTTTTGACTGCAGAAGTCGTGAAGTGCCGAGCGCCGAGGGCTCGTGCAAACACATAGCACATCCGTTAGGTGGGGACCGCGTGGTTGATAGGTGGCGTAACAACAAGCGCCTAGAAAAAGGTTGGAAGCGGGTGACAGGTGGTGGACACACGTCGCTTGGGAAGGAGTCAACCCATTGTTGACTTATCGCATTTCAGGGATTCACAAAGGAAGAGCACGAGGGCTCAACACTCCAAATCACAAAGTCGCGAGTTGCGAGTAGTGCTATCGCTTAGCCCTAGCCTACGGTTATATGTAGAAGGTGCTAAAAAGGAGGAGCCATACCTATATCGCATCTCGGGTATCGACATTTGGAGAAAGAGGAGTCGAGGGTCTTCGACTCATGAACTCGCGAGTTGCGAAAGGAACTTGGACTAAGGCCAGGTTGTGGTCACATGGAGATGTAAGGCTCGTGCCTGGTGTTAAGTTGCGCAGGGAGGCTTTTCATGAAGGACCCGTGGATCAGATTTGTGAGGTTCCAATAAGGATCCGAGGGAGCCGCTTCGGCCCGAGGAGAATTTAGAACGATCCTGTATGGATCTTGGGCCGAGGGTCAGGGGTCTGTGTCAGTTGTGGTATCAGAGCAGGACTTCGTCTCTATATTTCAGATGAAGGAGAGCATGTAGGAGACAGGTAAGAGGTGAAGGTTGTTGCGGGACACATCAGTCAAATGGTACAGTCAGGTGGACCGTAGGAGATGCTGGAAGTGCTCTTAGTTGCAGAGTGACAGCAGTAGACTTGCCAAGAGGGCAGGTAGAAGGTAGAATATGGCTACTGAAGGCCATAAGCATGGTCAAAGAGAGGAATGCCAACAGATGAAGAGCAAGGCTAAGATGAATGAAGAGCTCGCCAAGATAAGAGCGAGGATGGAGGAGCTTGCATTTTGAATGCAGCAGAGTGAAAGAGCACGATGGGTGTATGAATGGCCCATCAGGACACAGGTAAAGTGGCCAGTCAAGGAGTTGTTGGCCCAAAGACAATGGAGACTGTTGAAAGGATGGTTGAGGTACAATGAAAGCCTCAAAGACATAGAGGAAGTGGTTCATGTGTGTGAACCAGAAGCTGGAAGAAATCTCAGTGATGATGAGGAGGAGAGATCACTGGAAGATCTCGTGAACTGCCAGGTGGGCAGGGCTGAAATCCCATATTGCCAGGTGGGCAAGGGAGAGTAGATGAGATTGTCTGAAAGTCTCATGAACTCAGGGATGAGTTCGGATCAGCGAGAGGAGCTGGAGAAGGAAGATTAGAAGAGCATTCTGATGATTGGAGGGATAAAGATATTCCTGCCATATAGCCTAGTTGAGGCTAGAGTGTGTGTTACCGATGCAACAACAACAGAAGAAAGACAGCCAATAGTGACTATCAAAGAGGAAGAAATGGAGCAGACATCAAAATCTTCCCCAACAAAAGAAGAACACGGGGATAAGATACCCACTCCATGGGAGTTGGAGTTAGAAATGCTGGAGGATTGGTTGAACCATCCAGAGCTAGTAGATGACTGCCATGAGTAGACAATCATGCAGATGTTAGTAGAGGATAATTCTGAGGAATTGCTCAAAAATTTCAGCCAGGGTGTTGAACAGATGATGATGACTGCAATGCCGAGGCATGCATCAACAGGTGAAGGGAAATTCCAGTCTGAGGAGCAGCTGGAGGAAGCTGGAGATATGCCATCAGGAGAGATGATAGTCAAACTGTCAGAAGAGGAAGCTGAGAAGAGACTCAGTGATGAAACTACAGAAGAGGAGTCCGTAACAGAGTGGCCAGCTAGTGCCATAGAAGAGGAAAACAACATGGGAGCTCATTATGATCTACCCATCGATAAGGAGGAAGTGCAGCCAAGGAGACTGCATAAAGGGAGCCAGCCACTGCAACAACTGGATGAGGTAATTGAGGAGATTAGAAGGTTGATGTCAAGGTTAGCAGCATAAACTGCCAGTGAGGAGAATCTGAGGAGAGGAAAACCTGCCATAGAAGCAGGGCAGTAGATGCAGCAACAATAATGAAGCGATGGAGTGGATGGACAACTCTGAAGAACTGTTTGGATCTAGGTGGATTTCAACATTGATGCTGGGAATCTCATGAGTAAGAGCTCATGATTTTTTCACAGCAGAGGAGTATGATGCAGGAGCATTGCTCCAAGACAACTACGCGCCAACCAGCCAGCACATCAAAGCGCGCATTCAATGGAAGGAGAGAGGCGTAGCCCTCTCATTTTTCAAAATTTCAAAATTGTATTAAATGGTTGTAAGGCTGAAATCTAGATCTGATTTGGACTAGACAACCATTCAATGTAATTGAATGTAAATTAATGAGAGTTGGTGAGATGGAGGGAAGCACCCGAGGAGCCCCCTTTTGTAAAAAGATCCTTTGTATATGTAGGATTAGTCGGTAGAGTTGGAAAAGTAGGGAAGATAGGTTAGAGAAGAGAGAGCCGAGACTCTGTTGCAGTTCGAGATCGAACACATTGTAAAGAGGCATTTCATATTAATACAATCAGAGTAGTTTTTCCTGCATGTTATTCTGTGTATGTTGATGAATGTCTTTATGTGTTTATGATATGATGTAGATGTATGTTAGATGTCTATTTGCAGGGATAGATAGATTTTTCTATCTGTGGGTTTACTGATTTCACGTCTGGTTCTTTGAGGCTTCATGCAAGAGGTTGCATGACATAACACTACGGGTTCTGTAAGCCAATGCATAAAGTGCACTTTTGAATTCTATGAAATTTGGACAGAGTTGTGCCAAGAGGGAACACCAGAGAAAATATTAGACCCAGGGAGAAGCCTCAAGGTTGTTGAACACCTTGGAGGTAAGACTGTGTAGAGGAAGGCACAGAGAAAACAGAGTCACTGAGGATTCTAGAGAACTCTTCCAGGTGGGCATTGAGTTGATGCAAGTGTGCACAGAAGGAACTCTTGTTTGAGTTCAGAGAAAAGATAAGTGTCATAGAAGGAGACACTCATAGGGTTACTGAACACCCTGTAGGCTTAGCAAAGTGTGCTTGAGAAGGAAGTTGCCAGAGGGAACTTACATCCCTTCAAGGAGAGAAAGGGGCAGAGACCATTGAGGTCCGAGCAGTTGAAGCTCAAGGAGGACAAAGACCTGTGCAAGGAGTGCACCAGGACAACACTCGAGTGAAATGTTGATAGACAACCCTCTGAAGGCTCGTCAAGCACAAGGAGTGAGCACAGGAAGAATTTGTCTGAAGCTCAGGAGGAGGAACGTCTCTTAGAATACAGGCGGGAGCCAAGGATACAGGCTTCACAACAAAGACAAAGGCCGAGGCCTTTTGGAGCAAGACATATTATAAGGTAGGAAGGAGAAGTGTGAGCTTAGGAGAGCACAACTGTGGTTGATTCGAGTACTAGGGAAGAGATCTAGACCATTCACACCACGTTTAGACACCCATGAGAAACGCACACAGGTAAGTTAGGTCTGGGCCATCAGATCTAGTGTGGAGGGCTGATAGCCATCGGATCTGGGAGAAAATGCACATGGGTTAATCTCATGTATGTACTGGGGAGAAGGCCCATCAAAGTCTCTAAAAGATAAAGACTATCCATCGTTGGAAGGACACGTGGCGGAGATCCACATATTTCATGGAATCGGGTATCGAAAGCAAAAAAGGGAGGATTCTTTTGACTTCGCAACCCGTGAAGTCCCGAAAAAGATCAGGACCATCCATTTGTGGAGGACAGGTGGCGAAGATAAAAAAACCATCGGGGTTTCGGAGCTTGGGAGTATAAGTGTGGAGAAGAGAAAGGATTCATGATCGTCGATATCGTGAAATAATTCCAACCGTTGGATCCAATCCATGGGAGAACCGTTGGATTAGAACCTCTGCGTGGTATCGCGTATCGGGGGTTCGGGGGTTGAAAGAATTTATTTTCGACTACAGAAGTCACGAAGTGCCGAGCGCCAAGCGCCGAGGGCTTGCGCAAAAACGTGGCACATTCGTTAGGTGGGGACCACATGGTTGATAGGTGGTGTAACAACAAGCGCCTAGAGAAAGGTTGGAAGTGGGTGACAGGTGTTGAAAACATGTTGGTTGGGAAGGAGTCAACCCATTGTTGACTTATCGCGTTTCGGGGATTCACAAAGGAAGAGCACGAGGGCTCAACACTCCAACTCGCGAAGTCATGAGTTGCGAGTAGTGCTAGCGCTTATCCCTAGCCTACAGTTATATGTAGAAGGTGCTAAAAAGGAGGAGCCATACCTGTATCACATCTCGGGTATCGACATTTGGAGAAAGAGGAGTCGAGGGTATTTGACTCACGAACTCGCGAGTTGCGAAAGGCGCTTGCGCTAAGGCCAGGTTGTGGTCACATGGAGATGTAAGGATCGCGCCTGGTGTTAAGTTGCATAGGGTGGGTTTTCATGAAGGACCTATGGATCAGATTCGTGAGGTTCCAATAAGGATTCGAGGGAGGCACTTCGGCTCAAGGAGAATTTAGAACGATCCTGTGTGGATCTTGGCTCGAGGGTCGGGGGTCTGCGTCAGTTGTATGATACAGGAGAATCACTCCAAGCCAGCTATGCACCATCCAGTCAGCACATCAAAGCACGCATTCAATGGAAGAAGAGAGGCACAACCCTCTCATTTTTCAAAATTTCAAAATTGTATTAAATGGTTGTAAGGCTGAGATCTAGATTTGATTCAGACTAGACAACCATTCAATGTAATTGAATGTAAATTAATGAGAGTTGGTGAGATGGAGGGAAGTGCTCGAGGAGCCCCTTTTTGTAAAAAGATCCTTTGTATCTGTAGGATTAGTCGGTAGAGTCAGAAAAGTAGGGCAGATAGGTTAGAGAATAGAGAGCTGAGACTCTATTGCAGTCCGAGCTCGAACACATTGTAAAGAGGCATTTCATGTTAATATAATCAGAGTAGTTTTTCCTGCATGTTATTCTGTGTATGTTGATGAATGTATTTATGTGTTTATGATATGCTCTAGATGTATGTTATATGTGCATTTTCAAGGATAGATAGATTTTTCTATCTGTGGGTTTACTGATTTCACATCTGGTTCTTTGAGGCTTCATGCAAGAGGTTGCATGACAGAACACTGTAGGTTCTGTAAGCCAGTGCATAGAGTGCACTTCTAAATTCTACATTATTTGGACAGAGTTGTGCCAAGAGGTCACACCAGAGGAAATATTAGACCAAGGGAGAAGCCTCAAGGTTGCTGAACACCTTGGAAGTGAGACTATGCAGAGGAAGGCACAGAGAAAACAGAGTCGCTGAGGATTTTGGAGAACTCTGCTAGGTTGGAATTGAGTTGATCCAAGTGTGCACAGAAGGAACACTTGTTTGAGTTCATAGAAAAGATAAGTGTCACAGGAGGAGACACTCACAGGGTTACTGAACACCCTACAGGCTCAACAAAACGTGCTTGAGTAGGAAGTTTCCAGAGGGCACTTACATCCCTTCAAGGAGAGAAAGGGGCAGAGACCATTGAGGTCCGAGTAGTTGAAGCTCAAGGAGGACAAAGACCTATGCAAGGAGTGCACTAGGCCAACACTCGAGTGAAGTGTTGATAGACAACCATCTAAAGGCTCGTCAAGCACAAGGAGTGAGTGCAGGAAGAATTTTTTTCAAGACCGAAGCTCAGGAGGAGGAACGTCTCTTAGAATACAGGCGGGAGCCAAGGATACAGGCTTCGCAGTATAGACAAAGGCCGAGGCCTTTTGGAGAAAGGAATATTCTAAGGTAGGAAGGAGAAGCGTGAGCTCAGGAGAGCATAACTGCCATTGAATCAGGCACTAGGGAAGAGATATGGACCGTTCACACCACGTCTAGACACCTAGGAGAAACACACACAGGTAAGTTAGGTATGGGCCGTCAAATCTAGTGTGGAGGGTTGATAGCCATCGGATCCAGGAGAAGCTGTACACAGGTTAATCTCGTGTATGTGCTGGGGAGAAGGCTTGTCAAATTCCCAAAAATATTAGGACTATCCATTGTTGGAAGGACACGTGGTAGAGATCCACGTATTTTGTGGAATTGGGTATGGAAAGAAAAAATGGAGGAGTCTTTCGACTTCGCAACTCGCGAAGTCCCAAAAAAGATCAGGACCATCCATTTGTGGAGGACAGGTGGTGAAGATCCGAAAACCAACGTGGTTTTGGATCTTGGGAGTATAAGTGTGGAGAAGAGCAAGGATTCGTGATCACCGATATCGTGAAATAATTCCAACCGTTGGATCCAAGCCACGAGAGAATTATTGGATCCAAGCCATGGGAGAATCGTTGGATCAGAACCTCCATGTGTTATCGTGTATCGGGGGTTTGAAGGTTGAGAGCATTTATTTTTGATTTCAGAAGTCGCGAAGTGCCGAGCACCAAGGGCTTGTGCGAACACGTGGCACATCCTTTAGGTGGGGACTGTGTGGTTGATAGGTGGCGTAACAACAAGTGCCTAGAGAAAGGTTGGAAGCAAGTGACAGGTGGTGGACACACGTCGCTTGGGAAGGAGTCAACCCATTGTTGATTTATCGCATTTTAGGGATTTGCAAAGGAAGAGCATGAGGGCTCAACACTCCAACTCGCGAAGTCGTGAGTTGCGAGTAGTGCTAGCGCTTAGCCCTAGCCTACTGTTATATGTAGAAGGTGCTAACAAGGAGGAGCCATACCTATATCGCATCTCGGGTATCGACATTTGGAGAAAGAGGAGTCGAAGGTCTTCGACTCACGAAATCACGAGTTCGAAAGGCACTTGCGCTAAAGCCAGTTTGTGGTTGCATGGATATGTAAGGCTTGCGCCTAGTGTTAAGTTGCATAGGGTGGGTTTTCGTGAAGGACCTGTGGATCAGATTCGTGAGGTTCCAATAAGGATCCGAGGGAGCCGCTTCGGCTCAAGGAGAATTTAGAATGATCCTATGCGGATCTTGGCCCGAGGGTCGGGGGTCTATGTCACCATGTTTGGTAAGCCTCTACCACTCAATAATGACACTTATAGTAGCAGTAAGAAGGTACTGTGTCGCTAAAAAATGGGTTCATACCTAAGGCATATAGATCACAATCATAGGATAATGAAAATATGCGAAATGGAGTGACAACCTATCCTATATGATGGTAAAAGAAAATACCTTCTAAAGTCATGAACGGGCGGTATGACGCTAGAAACTGCAAAAATCCTTGGACAAAACCACCAAAACCAACTCCTTCCATTGCACTATTAGTCCACTAGGTAAAAATTTAGCATAAACTATATAAAGTGGATACAAATTTTCTACTAATAGTAAAAATGAACAATTTTACCAAACCATTTGAGTTTTTCACCCACATAGTGCATTTTATACCATTTTTCCCACGATATTAAAGTGTTGATTGTGGGAGCTACGATCAATGGAATGGACAACCATCTAGACAAAGTAAGTTCCCTTCCCCTCCTCTTCATTTCTAGTGGTTTAAAATTCCAATTTAGTCCTCATTTTTTGAGTTTTAGAGGGAACACCATATAAATTAGGGTGTATGTGAGCTATAGTTAATTGGGTTGCATATATGGAGACATATACGCGGGAAGATCAAAGCCTGCCCGCATATGTGTGGCCCTACATGTGACTGTTAACATTACAACCCACGTACAAGTTTGTAAACAACGTTTTTAATGAATTTAACTCAAAAAATGACTTTCCTTCGGAAGGATGGTGCTTGAATGGAGAGAGAGGGAGCATGAGGAGGTAGATGCAGCAGTGGAAAGAGATGCAGGGGCCCAACTAGATATGAAAAGATGTGGCCTTTATAAATTTTGGGCTCTCAAAAGAATGAGGGCTCAAGTGAGGTTACTCCAAATTCTAGTAAACTATTAGGATCCAGAGACATAAGCCTTCAATATCGATGGGAAACCATTGAGGATTGAAGTAGATGACATCCATTTTATCACAGGATTGTCTCGCCGGGGCGAGGTAGTAAATCTCAAATACTAGGGGGTTGGGGGTGGTATGAACATAGAGGATTACATTGCAACCCATTATGTTGTAGGAACATATAAAGTAGGGATCCAACTCACCATCATAGCGATTGAGAACCTGAGTTTAAAGATCATCATACTTTTTCTTACATAGATCTCGGGGTCAGACTCGTTGCACCATGCATCAAGGCCACTCATGTTTTACGTAGTGGAATGTTTATGACACACGATTTATGACTGGTTTACCTGACTACTTCTTAACATGAAGAGGCAACTAACAGATTGCAAACAAGGGAGAAAGAGAAACTTTGGGTTTGCATCCATCTTGTGTATTTTTTTCTTTGAGAGGGTTCTAGGCTTGAGCCCTAGAGTAGAGATCATTCCAAATGGACTGCGCAATCCAACCATGTCATGGTGGATCGATGTGATGAGGTGATTAGGAGGTGGTAGCGTGCCAACCCCCTACAATGATGAGTTCTTTTTCTGGTGGCATTGATAGGTTATAGCCATAGACAAATACTCCTATGCTGGGATCGACTACATAGAGGATCCAAATATGCCTTTTCCACTAGGCTCCACCTATGGTGATATAGGTATGAATTTTTTTATATATTTAATTTTTTGTTTTTTTTCAAAAAGAGTAAAAAAACACAAATATTTTTGTATGGTATCAAGTATTATTAATGGATTTGTCATGCAGATGTGGGTCTGCGAAGACCAGATGGATTCCCATGACATCGACGAAGGAACCGAGAAGATGATCATGTGGGAGGAGATGCAGAGAGAGAGCTACAAAATGTGTAGAGGAACCTGCCTCGATTGATGCACATGATTCCTATGGTTCAGGTGGAGGATCTACCAGAGGATATGCAGTGGTAGGTGGTGGGTGTGCCCCGTGCATGGGTGAAAATATTCCGACGTCTCGTAAACACCGTGTTGTGCTATCATGATACGCATCTGGTTCCACAGGCGTAGATTCCATGGCCATATATATACTTACCATATATGTATTTTGAGGGTTTGAGCCCCATTTTGTACTATGACACCATATTTTTTGAAAAGATGAAATATACAAATTTTGGTCCTCGGCTTTACTTATATATTTTACAATGTGTACATGCATGGATGTGTTTTATTTACTTTAGTTATGTGACAAATGCCAATCTAAAACATAATTAGCATATGCATTAGATACATAATTAAAACTTCTAGGTATGTGATTATAAGTAATAAAATCAAAGTATCATTCCAAAAGTCATACCCGTAGGAATCGTTAGAGTAGAGTAGGGTCTCACACATGGTAACTACCATTTAAATGACATATGACTAACTGGGAGTCTAGGAAAACCTCTAAATACCGAACACCATGTGAAATAGCATCACACAAAAGCTCTATAATGACACTATACTAAGCGACATTATTCGTTGATGGATCCAGGTGAACACCACCTGAAGACACCAGTTGACCCTCGGGTGAGTAAATGACCCAAGCGCCGGAAGCCATGTTTCGTGTGTGATGACTGGCACCATCTGTGAATCCTAAGTAAAATGAAGACTCCGTTGACATCTGCCAACCAAGGGAAAACCTAATAAGCAAGCCGATGACACAAAGGAATATATATATATACACTAAGATACACTAGTATACAAAGAATCATGCCCAATCTTGAGGGCTCAAGCATAATATATTTTAAGGTAGAGCCCATTTATGGGCTCATCCAACATATTCCCTTCATAATCCTCTAATTCATAGGATCCTTTTTCCAAAACATGTTGCACGATATAAGGACCGTGCCACATGGGGTTGAACTTGCCTGCCCCCAACGGTTCTTTGGCTTGGTCATACAGGAGGACCATGTCACCCTTAGCATACTGCCAAGGATAGACATACCTATCATACTAAACCTTAACATGTTGTTTATTCAGTTTGATATCTGTAGAGGCATCTTGACACTTCTCATCTAGATGCTCTAGCTGCACGAGGCGTTCTTCAAGATAGGATGTGTCAGGTAGGAGCTCAACTGCCAGTTTGAGGGAAGGGATTTCACATTCAATTGGAAGGATTGAATCCACACCATGTACTAACTTAAAAGGAGAAAAACTGGTGGAAGTTTGATATGCCCAAAGAGTAGGGTAAAGCATTAGATTCCAATCAAATTTACTCTGGCTGAAAGTTTTTTGCAAGATGATCTTGAGAGATTTATTCACAGCCTCTACTTATCCATTTTCCTAGGGATAGTAAGGGGAAGAATGAATGTGCTTAAACCCCATTTTTTATGCTAACTCCTTCATCATTTCATTCTGAAAGTGACTTCCATGATCAGTGACAATCTCCTTTGGGATTCTGAACCGGGCTATAATTTGGTTGAATACATAGAATGTTGCAGTCTTACCATCGAATTTAATAGTTGGCATGGCCTCTTCCCATTTAGTGAATTAATCCACGACCATGATAATATGATGATGCCCCCCAGCCAAAGCTGGGTTATGTTAGCACTGAGAGTCACCCTCATATTGCAAGAGGATAAGCCCAACACCCATCAAATAGGTTTGTAAATGTAGGTTTATGATAGAATGTCAAATGGACAAAACTCAATGTTGGGTCTCCGTTTTGACACCCCTATTACCTTATCTTACATTCTATCTTGGTCAATTTTACCTCTAACATATGCATACGTTGTCTATTTCTTCCACAAACCTACCTTGTGACCTTATTCATATGCATAATGAGGTAACCCATATTAAAAACATGATTTGTTTGATTTCTTAATTAATTAGGACTAAATGATTGATTGTTTATGCTTCTAATTACTTTGATTACTTTAAGCAGCTTCATGACAAGGTATCACCTCATTCGATACTCATCTTCAAGATTCGTCTGGTACTTCCATTGGTCTGATACTGCAACATTCCAACTCTACACTGATTCGGTACCAACTCTTGGCCTATTCTGGTACCACCTCTGTGCTGATCTGATACCAACTCTGCGCCTATTTTGGTACCACCTCTGCATTGATCCGATACCAAGATTTGTTACTGTGCTTGTCCAGTACTAAACTCGCTTCTACAGGGTTAACGTTTTGAATAGTACACTGGCGATGGATCCAAGAAATAGTTGGATGGAAGCATCTTTGGTTCGTTTGAAGACCACGATAGACTTCATTACTCATGCACTTCGTGTCATGAGGATGAAGTCCATTCCTTTAGATACTCTATGTTCACTAATTGTAATATTTTGTAAACATTTGATGATTATCTTCAGACTTTGATCGTAATGGTTGACCTTGTTTAAAAGGGATCATGTGTAGATGATTGATAATATAATAGAATATAGATAATGTACACTGTCATGCTGTGAAATCGAATGTTGAATTATTGATTCACTCGTTTAATTGAAGGAATATGGATGCTATCTTTTGCAATTCATGGATGTGATTAAAGTGTTTATTCTGTAATTTCTTTAGAGCCACCTTGTTGGTTCGGCAAGGGCCCATTGCCCCAACCAAGGTAAGTCTCCTTATATATGTTTATGTGTGGACATAAGTTAATTGTGTGAGTGTGCAAATAAAATAGTTGTGTATTGCAAATGATTCTAAGTGCATGAGCTTTCCTAAGTACAACACAAATCTCTAAATAGATACCTGTTGATTTTGGATCAGTGTGAATGAACAGTTATATATTAAGCATAGAAGATGATTCTATTTTTGTTTCTGCATAGTGATATTAGTCAACAAAAGCTGGATAGATGTTTGGGATTGTTAGATAAGCAATTGTTATGGTTCTGAATTTGAAAGTCTTAATAATTGTGTTTTCCTCAATAGGTACAGGAACAATTAAACTTCATCTCTCACCCTTCATGCTTCAATAATGAAGTCTTTCAATCATATTGATTGTCTCATGTATTGAGGAAGGTTTGATTGGAATTGATTAGGTCATGTTTGGTTTCTTTTCAAGAGTAAATAGAGTGAATTGTCAATTGTTATGTGAATTCAATTTCTACATGAAGTAGGATCTCAGTTCATCTCTTTATTTCACGAGCCTATAATGAACATACTTTCTATCTAAGCAAGAACCTTTTCAATCGAGTGTTGGCTTGAGAGTTTTATTATGAGCTTTATCTTATAGTTTGAAGTTGTGTGAAGAATAGAGTTCGGATATTTCAAAAACAGAGTATTTTGTTATTAATTGTTTTTTGATTGAGCTATACACAACAAACATAGATAGGTTACCTATTTTCAACACATATAGTGTAACAAATATTTTGATTACGAATCCCAGATTGATATATAAATGAGTGCAATATACTAAACATATATTTACACCAACATTTTGGCACCGTTGACAGGGAGTTGTAAATGGTAATAGGTAGCGTTTTGAGATTGATTGGTTTGATGAGTTTGGATTGGATTTAAGGACAACCTAAGGGCAAAGAGAGGATGATAAGATGAGAGGTAAGAACCTACACATCAACTTTGGTGGGGTTGCTCCAAAGTCAGGTTGTCCTCTTACCCTTGGTAGTTAAAAGTTTGTGTTTTATTAGTATTAGAGTTTCTTCTTTTTATGAGTAGACATAGGGATAGTAAAGGTAGATTTATTGCCTCCAAAATTTAATAAAATTTTAAAAAAACAAACAACAAGAAACCCCCTCCCCCACACTAATTCAACTAATTTCTGTGTAGGAACAATTCTCAGAGGAGAAATTTCAAAGGCAACAATT
This sequence comes from Picea glauca, assembly GCA_000966675.3. Lineage (NCBI taxonomy): Eukaryota > Viridiplantae > Streptophyta > Pinopsida > Pinales > Pinaceae > Picea > Picea glauca. The sequence goes on from JZKD02S1600949.1 coordinate 85,344, forward strand.
GAAACAACAACCAAAAACACCAAATCTGAAGCTACTGTTCAGATTGAAAACATAGTACAACAAGCAAGAAGGGAAGCACTAGCAACCCAATCAGAAGGAAGAGTTGGAAAAGAGACAGAGGTAGTGGTAGAAGAGGTTTCATCTGCCATTGGGGAAACACACAAGGTATTGGAACAATTGGATATACCAAACAATCCACTGGTTGAACCATCACTTAGTGCGGAGACATCACCAACACCCTACAACGTGCTATTTGGAGATATGGAAGATGAAGAGGGAAATGCAAACAATGAAACAAAGACATTTGGATTCTCGATACTAGACATCACCAAAGATCTTGCTATGAAGAATATTCCACTTTCATCACTACAATTCCATGGTATGTCAACATAAGGTCCCGATTCATTTTTGTTTGAATTTTATATACTATGTAGGAGATATAATTACATTGATAATGCACAAAAACTAAAACTCTTTCCAGCCACACTTAAAGACTCAACATTAAGGTTGTTTATGAGCCTAGGAGAACACACTATCTTATCTTGGGATGGCATGAAGGAGACTTTCCTACAGAAATATCAAGATTACTGCAGACCTAGGGATGCTAGGAATGACATATTTAAAATGCAGTAGTCTGAGGAGGAAAGTTTGGAATATTACCTAGAAAGATTCCTATATAACTACCAAAAGACAAAACAATTTGCCTTAGACACAACCACAGTTAGGACCATCTTCCTAAAAGGTGTAAGGGATGACTGTATCTAGGTACTAAACCTCATGAATTCTGGAGATGTGTATTCGAAGTTGTTGGCATACATTGCAGAGTATTGTAAAAGGTACTCTTGCAGCCAAGCCAAAACAAGAAAAAGTGTAAGGGATCCTATAAACAAAATTACTAAACCCACACTAGGAGGTGTTACTAGGACAGAATTGGGGAATCTGCTAGAAAAATTCAAAAAAGACATCCTCAACACTATCAACATCCAACTTGATACCATTAAAATCAAAATAAAACAACAAGAAGAAAATGCTACTTTAGCAATTTTATGTCCTTGGTGTAGGAGAAGGCATCCTAAAAAGGAATGTCCCATTAATGCTATCAAAATCTATGGCCTCTGTATAGAATATCACCCTACCAATGAGTGCCCTCCTTTACCTGGACTAAAATCCATTTTCAAAGGAGGGGGTGAACCTCAGGAAACATCATCTCCCCCTAAGAGGGAATGGAGAAAGAAAAATCCTAATATGTTTGTAGATCCTACCACACAATATTCACAACAACAATGGGTACCTCCAATGCATTACCCTCAATGGTCACCTTGAAAACCACAAATCTATCCTTGGAAACAAGGATGGAGGGGGCCTGAATATGGGAATGTTACCTTTCATCCAACAACCTTTCCCACTTACCCACAATATCCTTCCAATATCTCTTAGTTGCTTCTAGGATTTAATCCACCTGCTCCCCCTCCACCTCCACAACTGCAACAACAAATTACATTGCCTATAAACCCAAATATACAATAACAAATGCAAGCTGTACCTATCCCAAACCCTCCTCGTCCTACCCCTATTCCTGCACAACCCATTCCTAATCCAAACAATAGACCTACACAACCTGTACAAAATCTTGAAGTACAAACCTTCCCCACTTATGTGATAACTCTTGCTTCATTTAATGGAATTGAATTAAGATTAGGGAGGGTTTTGAATAAACCAAATCCTACTGTGGTTATTCAAGAAGAAGAACAAGTAGATAACCAAGCAGTTGAAGAAAAAGAACAAATGGATAACCAATCAGATGAAGAAAGAGACACCCCTGTACAATAGGAAATTCCTCCTCACATTCATCATCCATCATAAATACCTCAGAAAACTAATCCTCCTCCTTATCCATAAATGTTACTTGTGAAGAAATCTGAGGTACCTCTAGGGCATAATCTAGAAACTGAACTTAGAAACATATGTGTCAAGATTCCCCTACTTCAAGCCATCAAGGACATTCCTATTTATGCTAAGATTGTAAGGGATATTTGCATTAAAAGTCCAGGGAGGAAGAGGAAGGAGCCTCCTATTATGCAGGTGGTTGGACAATTATCAGAATTTATATAAGAAATGCCATCTAAATATAATGATCCAGGAAATCCAGTGGTGACCATAGAGATTAATGGTGTTTCTTTTCCAAACACACTTATTGATATAGGGGAAAAGATAAATGTTATTCCAGTTGAAACCATCAAAGCGATGCAACTAAATCACCTAAGACCAACACAGACTTTGCTAGAATTAGCAGACAAATCAGTTATCAGTCTAGTAGAAAGTCTAAATGATGTAAAAATCACTTTGGCCTCTTGGGAGTACTCTGTGGATTTCTTGGTGATTCATCCTAAATCCTCCAAAATAGGACATCTAGTGGTGCTTGGCCGACCTTGGTTGGCCACTGCTGATGCATTTATTAGTTGTTAG
>JZKD02S1600949.1:89761-99991 GCA_000966675.3 Picea glauca
AAGTTATTCTTACCAAGATTGTTTAGCTACATCATAAAGACTGGGTTGATAGGTTGCATGAAGCCTTATGGGCCTCTAGAACATCTTGGAGAAACACAATGGGCCATACACCTTACGAGTTGGTATATGGGAAGCATATGCTTCTTCCCATAGAATTCCAAGTGAAAACCTTTAGGACTTCTATGCAATTAAGGATGGATTTGGATGAAGCTCAAAAACAGAGGCTATTGCATTTTAATGAGATTTATGAGATCAGACAAGATGCTCTTCAAAGGACCACCCTTATACAAGAACATAAGACTGAATGGCATGATAAGTACATCAAGAAAAAGTCTTTTCAGTCAGGTGATTGGGCCCTACTGTATGATAGTAGGTTCAAGAATTATAAAGGTAAATTATCTACTATATGGTTGGGACCCTATGAAGTTGATACCGTTTACAACAATGGTCCTGTTAAGATAAAGACTATTCATGAGAATCATACCTCCTTTTTCGTGAATGGACATCGATTGAAGGTTTATCATAAGCCCCTATCCAAAGAGGATTTTATTAGACATGTTCTTCAAAATTATGAAATGAAATTGGTAAGCAAGGGGAATTCTCCTCCTGCTGATCCACCACAGTAAGTTTGTTGTGTAAATTAATTTGGCTCTGTACATATCTGTAAATAGGTGTGTCATTAGATAGAAATTTTGGTGTTACTAACAAAAAAAAAAAAGTTGATTGTGTTCTCATGTAGATAAATGAATAAGGAGGACATCTTCCAGATGTAGGTTTATCCCTTTATCCAGCCTTGGTAGATTAGTTATGGAAAAGGAGCTAAATGGAGTTTTCTTTAAGTTTTTCAGACTCATAAAAATTGAAAACACCGGTGAGCAGGAACTAGCTCGGGCTCAAGAAAAATCCGCGGGACAGTAGATGGAGTTTTCTTTAAGTTTTTCAGACTCGTAAAAATTGAAAACATCGGTGAGCAGGAACTGGCCCGGGCTCAAGAAAAATCTGCCGAATAGTAGATGGAGTTTTCTTTAAGTTTTTCAGACTCCTAAAAATTGAAAACACTGGCGAGCAGGAATTGGCCCAGGATCGAGAAAATACCATGGGACAGTAGATGGATTTTTCTTTAACTTTATCAGACACATAAAAATTGAAAACATCGACGAGCATTAACTAATCTGGGCCCAAGAAAAATCCATAGAATAGTAGTAGTTAGGGTTAATTTTATAATAAAATGGAAGTGGAAACATGAGTAGTGATCATCTTGGTTCCAAAACAAGGAGGATTATGAATCTGAACATGAGGTTGTCCAACTACATAGTACCTTCTTGTTATAGAGCTTGGAGCCCAGTCATTGAATTCTTTTGCCTCATTTTCTGACACTTCCGCTACAATTTCAAATATTTTGTACCATGTTTTGTTTGTTTTTTTACCTACACGGTGCTTCAATAAAATAAAATCACATGTTCTCTTCCATAGCAATAGAAAATGCCAACAATTTCTACAAAATGTAGCCTACAAAGTTCTAGTCTACAGAATATGCGACCAGGTACCTTATCCAATTCTCATTGAGTACCAGAATAAAATTTTGTGGTGATCCGGTACTGGATAAAATCTCTGTGTTGTTCTAGTACTGCAACAATGTTCACCTCTGTGCTCATTCGGTACTGAGGGAGAAGGCCTATGCTGTGCTGGTACTACAACAATATTCATCTTTGTGTTCATCTAGTACTGGGAAAATCTCTGTGTTGTTCTAGTACTACAATAATATTCACCCCTGTTTTCATCTAGTACTAAGGGAGAAGGTTTGTGTTGGTCCAGTACTACAACAATTTTCTGTAGTAGTCCATTACTAAGCAGTGGTCCGGTACTAAGCTGTGATCTGGTATTGGTGATGAAGTTTTGGTAATTCTTATTCTCTGCTCAAAGTTTTTTGCTTGATACAAATGTTTTAGGTAATAAGAGGTATAATCTCACTATTTTATCTTGTTTTATTAAAGAATCATACTAATTATGTATTAAATGTGTGGTTACTCTCATGCATCCTCCTTTCCTCAATTATTGCATGTTCCCTACCATGAACTTCTGCAAATCCTCGTATACATTTCATCGTATAAAAATCATTCATATACACTCGAAGCTTTTGATGGGATGGTCATAATATGTTGAGAGTACGAGGTAATTGTACCTTTAACATGACCAATTCCATTCTCAAACACTTTGGTCAAAAACTTCCATTCATATGGTGAAGAAACATCATAGTGCCATGATCCAACATCGCGCCGTGTGAATGATTTATTTAAACCACATCTTAATGCATGTCAAACCATGATTCCTTTCCGATCACAATGATGTCAAACAGTTGCATACTTGTGAATTTCGGTCACACCGACCACATCTCCTGTAATCATTGCCCAACATTACCGTGAAAACGATCTGATGCAAACCTCCATACTATCCTTTAAGTTATTCATGGATACACATTATCTTACCTTTCCATCATTACCATGTATTTGACCATTGTAATCCGAATTCTAACTTATAAACGCTCCTCTGGAAGGATTTGCCATCCAGATGAGTGTTATTTACCCATTTTTTTGTCATACCATCTCCATTCACACTGTGCTCTGTCCCTTTATAACGTTTTCATACTCTAACACATGCTGCTCTATTCCAGTACTAAACCCTCGTTCTTTGCTCCGTTTCCTCATACTCTGTGAGAATTGCTTTTAAGTCAGCATGGGGGTTGATAGACATGAACCAATGTTTCAATTATATAGGGATACACAGGAATACCAAGCTTGTAGAGAGAAATTTGAGTGGGTCAGCTGGGTTATGTTTTTGGAAAAATTCAAAGGCTATCATGAGGGGGTATTTCTTGCTTTTTCTCAGACCTATGATATCGAGAGTGTCCAGTTTGGGGAGATGAGATTAAAAATTACAGAGGCCACCATAGCGGAAGCTACATGCTTTCCTTCCTCTAGAGAGAAATATTTTAAGGGGGTGATCGTTGACATAAATTTTTGTCAGAATTTTCTAAAGCCGGAATATCAGGATCCCGATTAGACCAAAGGTATTCCCTGGAGCTGTATTAAGGAAGAGTACTGAACAATGCTCACCAGCCTACAGAGGTTTCTCACTTGTGAAGGAAGGTATGTCGTGACCTTCTTATACCATTTAAAACTTTTGTTGCATTTTGAAGGAGGGACACAAATTGACTTTCCCGATTTCCTCTTGATGAGTCTAAACAAAATGGTGAGAGGAGTTAAATCAACATCTAAGAAACCCGAAACTAGTATCCATAACCATGGCTTAATGAAATTATTGGTTGTCCATGCATTGAGAAAACAAGGCAGTAGTTGGAAACAACTCCTTCAACAAAATTTTTCTCAAGGATTCTCTAAATATATAGAAGAACAGAAAACATAGGCATGTAGTGAAGGGTCCAGTAGAAAGACAAGGGAAAGGAATGGCAAAGGGAAAAATTTATGGGATGAAGAAGCTACTATTACACCTAGTTCATTCCAACCTATTGATAGATTGGAAAAGGATAAGTCTGTTATGATAGAGGAGCCCACTGCATCCAAGAAAAAGAGGACCTCCCAGTATTAGAAACCAAGTGCAGCCCTGATCCCTAAAACTAAATTACCACGCAATAAGAGGAAACAAAGAAAGAACTCTGGGCAAGGTGAACTCTCAGATAGTGCTCCTGAGGAAACTATTGAATTATCACCGGAGCCAGTTAGCAATTTAGAGGGGACCCATGAAATAAATATTTGAATAAGGAGGAAGTTTCAAAAGAAGGATGTGCCAAAAGAACAAATCTGAGAGGAGCCTACTACATCTAGGAAGGAGAGGTCCTCCCAATCTAAGGAACCAAGTCCAGCCTCGATCCCTAAAATTTAGTTTCCATGAAGTGAGAGGAGAAAAAGGAAGAAGTATGGTCAAAATGAAGTTTCATATGGTGCCCCTAAGGCAACTAGTGAGTTTCCTTAAGATCCAGTTGGCAAGTATTGAGTTTCCTCAAGAGATGGTTAGTTAGTTGGAGAAGACTCCTGGGGTGAAAGTTGGAAGTAGGGGGAAGATTAAAAAGAGGAATGTACAGAAAGAGAAGAATTCCATACCTGCACTTCAGTCATCTAGAGTGAAAACGAGGAGTGTTCAACAAGAACAAACTCCATAACCTACACCTCAGTCCTCTAAGGTGAAAACAAAATCTGTACAGGAGAAACAGGTCCCAATACCTACATCTTCTACTAAAACAAAGAAGATAAAGTTGTTTGAAGAAACTTCCACTCCTGTCAGTAAACCTAATGAAGCCTCACATCCTGTACAAAGTACTATAATAAGCATGGCTAAACAAATAATAGTTCCACATATGCCTTCTTTTCCAGAGGAGTCTATTGATATTCTGACTTCTCCAGAGAAGGAAAGTACCTATGGAGCAACGATTAGTGAGACCGAGGGGTTAGTAACAAATACCTTAAGAGGTTTACGGAAGGAGGTGGAAGCCCGAGGGGAGGTAACTGAGAAAGAAACCATATATGATCCTGTCAGATCCTTGAGAAAGCAACAATTGGTATTGAAGGTTGGCAAACTTACAAAAAATAATAAGAAGTTAAAATAAGAGGTTACAGAGTATCAAGTTTTGGATATGCACATTAAGGCACATAATGCACAATTGAAAGAATATAATTGAAGGTTACAAGATGTGCAAGAAGAAGTCTCTGCTAAGCTTAACAAAGTTCTGCATTTGATCTACTACACCAGGGTGATTAAGAAGGATCTTAGGAGTAAGGCCTTTGGTTTCAATATTCTACAACTAAACAAATGATGTTCAGACAAGATGGAAGACAGTTTCAGTTTTGAAAAATTTTGAGTACCAGTTTCAACATTTTTGCATGAGGACATGCAATGAATTAAGCATGGGGGAAATGTTGGGTCTCCATTTTGACACTCCTATTACCTTACCTTACCTTATATGTTGGTCAATTTTACCTCTGACATATGCATACATTGTCTATTTCTTCCACAAACCTACCTTGTGACCTTATTCATATGCATAATGAGGTAACCCATGTTAAAAACATGATTTGTTTGATTTCTTAATTAATTCAGACTAAATGATTGATTGTTTATGCTTCTAATTACTTTGATTACTTTAAGCAGCTTCATGACAAGGAATCACCTCATCCGATACTCATCTTTGGGATTCATCTGGTACTTCCATTGGTCCAGTACTGCAACATTCCAACTCTGTACTGATCTGATACCAATTTTGCGCCTATTTCGGTACCACGTCTACGCTGATCCAGTACCAAATTTGCGCCTATTCCAGTATCACCACTGCGCTGATACGGTACCAAGATTTGTTACTGTGCTAGTCTGGTACTAAACCCACTTCTACAAGATTAACATTTTGAATGAGTGCACTGGCGATGGCTCCAAGAATTAGTTGGATGGAAGCATCCTTGGTTCATTTGAATACCACGATAAACTTCATCACTCATGAACTTCGTGTCATGAGGATGAAGTCCATTCCTTGATATACGCTATGTTCACCAATTGTAATATTTTGTGAACATTTGATGATTATCTTTAGACTTTTATTGTAATGGCTGACCTTCTTTAAAAGGGATGATGTGTAGATGATCGATAATATAATATAAGATATATAATGTACACTGTTATGCTAGGAAATCGAATGTTGAACTACTGATTCGCTTGTTTAATTGAAGGAATAGGAATGGTAGCTTTTGAAATTCATGGATGTGAGTGAAGTGTTTATTCTGTAATTTCTTTAGAGCTACCTTGTTGGTTTGGCAAGGTCCCACTACCCCAACTAAGGTAAGTCTCCCTATATATGTTTATGTGTGGACATAAGTTAATTGTGTGAGTGTGAAAATAAAATAGTTGTGTATTGCAAATGATTTTGAGTGCATGGACTTTCCTAAGTACAACACAAATCTCTAAATATATACATGTTAATTTTGGATCAATGTGAGTGAACAATTATATATTAAGCATAGTATATGATTCTATTTCTTTTTCTACAAAGTGATATTTAGTTGACAAAAGCTGGATATATGTTTGGGATTGTTAGATAAGAAATTGTTATGGTTCTGAATTTGAAAGTCTTAATAATTGTGTTGTCCTTAGTAGGTATAGGAACAATTAGACTTCATCCCTCACCCTTCATGCTTCAGTAATGAAGTCTTTCAATCATATTGAATTGTCAATTGTTATGTGAATTCAATTGCTAGAGGAAGTAGGATCTCAGTTCATCTCTTTATTTCATGAGCCTATAATGAATAGACTTTCTATCTGAGCAAGAACCTTTTCAACTGAGTGTTTTCTTGAAAGTTTTACTATGATCTTTATCTTCTAGTTTGAAGTTCTGTGAAGAATAGTGTTCAGATATTTCAAAAACAAAGTATTTTGTTATTAATTGTTTCTTGATTGATCTATATACAACAGACATAGATAGGTTACCTATTTTCAGCACATATAGTGTAACAACTATTTTTATTATGAGTCTCGAATTGATATATAAATGAGTGAAATATACTAAACATATATTTACACCAACACTCAGCATAGCAATGTTCCAACATAGAAAATCTAGGCTAGTATGCATAAGCAAATGAGGTTTTGGTTAATTTTAGCAAGTGGTTTAAGAATAAATGTGAGTATATAGAAGACTTGGTGTGGAAGATGAATCGGTCTTCTATAAGCATTAGGCATACTAGCAACTGGGTGAAGAAAAACTCAGTCACAACAACCTCTTGAACTAAATTTAAAACACTGAAAACATTTACAAAAACATCATAATCAAACATCCATTATAACACATCTATAACATCTCATAAGGATCATCCAATAATGAGCATTTAGAGTAAGAAGAAAAAACATAATTAAAAGAGGCAGACTTCTATTAATAAAAATATCTCAGATCTCATACATAACCAGAGTATGGCTCTGTTTAGTCAAAATATTACAATAGGGAGCTCTGCTCAACCATTTGAACCTCAACATAACATTCTCCTGATCTATTTATAGTATAAACAATAAAAAATAGATTGAGATGTGAGTTGGCCTTTCTAACATAGGATTCTCCACATAAAACTACTAATCTAACATCTATACAAGTGGAACTAACAAACTGCTAGAAACATGGAGCATGTTGGCAACAACTCTAACAAGATAATTATGACATGATTTGTTGTTTCTTGGGCGCATCTCCACCAGTTCCATGTGTCCTCCAAGACTTTGTGTTGAGCTCCATCTGCCACCTGGTGATCATTGGTTCCCTCCAAATCATCAAGGCTAAGAAGAGGCAATGAATTCAAAACTATTGATTGTAACAATCAGTTCGTAGAAAATATTCGTAGCGAAACTGGTAGTATTCTGTAGCACCCGCCTATGTAAAATTGTTTTGTAGCAGATTCCATAGTGCATTCGGTAGCAGATTCCATAGCGCCCACCTGTGAAAAACTATTCTGCAACAACTTTTTGTAGCAAACTACCACTTTATATCTGGCTAAGTGATTCTGCAGTGCTTTCCGTAGCGAATCTACAATCCTATCTGTGTGGATGATTCCGTAGCGCTAGGTGCTACGAAACGTTGTGTGTTTTTCTGTGTCATGCAATGAACCTCAAAAAACCCAAAAAGTATTAGCAGAAGGATTATAATCCTGTAGATGCCTCCAGTAGGTGAAATTATCGCACTTCCCTTAAAAATTTAAGATGCAAAAGCTAACCATCATAAAAATGGGTTTTTTCATCTCCTACATTTCATCTTCTTAATTTGACACTTATCCTTGTTGTAGCAGCACTTCTCTCTATTGTAGGAGCACTTCTCTCTGTTGTAGGAGCACTTATTTCTATTGCAGCTTTGTGTTGCCACAGGGGCAGACCCAGGGTTCAATGCTACAACAACGCACCAACAAAACCCTAACTGTCAGCCCTTTCGGCAACACCTGTGAAGAAGATGAAGTCTCACCCGAGGTAGAGGCAGGGGGGGTTGCAGGACTCAGATGTATGCAACCTTAGCTGGGACACCGATATGTGATTACGACACCTTAACATAGCACTTATCAATTATATTTCACAGTATTCACTTCGCATAGAAAACCATAATTACAGAGCAACGTAGTATTCAACCAGATCTAGCATATAGACACACTTAGCATAAGGGAACATATCAGATCTAGCATTCATTCACATTACTAAGCACTAAGCTATTATATCAAATGCATCTAAACATACATCATTGCATTAATCATATGAACAATAAACAATCAAAATGCACAAAGAAACCATAACACAACATATATGTGGTTCACCCCCAGCCTGGGGCTACGTCCACCAACTCTTCTTCTCTTCTATTATCTTCTGTAAATCAGCTACATACATAGAGCCTCAACATCCTACTCTGCATAGGACAGGATATCCACACACACTTCTCTAGATCCTCCTTCCTTGAGCTAGGTCATTGCACAAAGCCTTTACACAGTCTCTTAGAATCACTTTCACTTAGCTCTGCAAGTTCTCTACATAGCATGCACAAAGCATTTACAATCTGTACTTAGCACTTAGCACGATACCCAAAACCCTTTTTCCTTCTTTCTTACATCACCTAGAATTCTATTATACATTACAAAAAGGGCCTAAGCATGGGTAAACCCATGGGACGACATCCCCATACCCGTTACATATGCCCAAAACCCAAAAATCCCTAAAAATGGGCCAAGATCCCATGATCTTTGCTTCGACTTGTGCTCCGTCTTTGACAGCCTTTCGAAGTCCCAAAAATAGGTCAAACATGACCAAGGATCCTCAAAACTTCACCAAGGGCCAATAGGCCCCCAACACTCACCAATGACTCATCTCAAGTCACTCTGATCTAAGTAGCTCTGCTTCAAAATCCTCGATCTTGGCTCAAGCTGCTTCAACCTATTGTTGCGCCAAGGCATCCTTCTCAGTGAAATCTTGGATAACTTCTTCGTTGATAGGTCCCTCTAAGCACTGTTCAACTGCAGTGATGACTTGCTCCAGTTCTACTCCATGGCCTTTAATCTCTATGAATAGTTGGCAAGCCTCATCCTGTATTGGTTGGAGCCTCTGAGTCACTTCCATGAATTTTTTTTGAATGGTATGGACCTGCTGTTGAGTAGTGCACTGTTCTTGGGATCACTTCATCCTCTTGACTGCTGACAGGGGCTTCAACTGTGCCTGTACTGTTTCTTCTTGCTGCTTTGCCTCCTGGACCTGTGACTCTAGTGCCTTCAATTCAGGATCCTCAGCGAGTCCCCCATCCGTCTGGGCACTACCATCACCTAGATGTTTACATTCCATGGTGAGGGACTTGAGTCTCTCAACTACACTTTGAGCAGTTGCTTCTCTTTGATATCGCACATCTTGTGAAGTGATGGGTGCTGTTCATAGCTCCATATCTACAATTCTCTGTTGAAGCTACTGGATAGCTTCTGCAAGCTGCGCTACTTGATGCTCTACTGGTTCATCCTCTTTCTGCTCTAAGCTTGTCATAGAGTGAAGTGCTTTACTGAATGCTTCTTTGAATATGAAATTCTCTGTGAGCAACTTCTCTTTTTCTTGCTAGATATGTGCTTTCTCCTCTTCAAACTTGGTTAGGAGAGCAACCTTCTCCTACTACGCAACTCCGCATTGCTCTATGACTACTGCATGTACTTTCTTTAGGGCCTCTGTGGCCTATTTTGTTTCTTCCTGTGCGTGATGAAGGCGAGCTTCAGTCGCATTAGCTAGTCTGCGGTTGGGTAGGCTCATCTCCCAACTCTAGTGCTTCTGATGGTGGGGTCGTAGTGGATACGGCTGTTACACATTATTTTCATCATCCCTATGACCGTTAATGATGTAAAACTATCTGTTTCCTTCAGAGGGGTCAGTGGCCTGAGTTCCTTAAGAGAGAAGGGAGAAGAACTTCTCCTGAGAAAAGAAGTTGCATTTTCCTTTGTAAAAGCCCTGTAAAAAAGGAAGTTCATAGGTTTCTATATAGGCAGGGTGTGAGAATGCCTGATTCTCGTAGGTTTCACCATAGCTGTGTTGCGAGAGGTTCGCAGGTTGCTCTATAGGCAGGGTGTGAGAATGCCTACACGTGGGAAAAACAAGCGTTTTCTTGAATCTTCTAGAAGGAGAAACTTCTATGGTGAGGTGGCATCCGAATGGTTTGGATCTTACTCGCTTTCATGATTTAGT
>JZKD02S1600949.1:105761-117313 GCA_000966675.3 Picea glauca
GCAAATATTGTACAAGCAACGAATGCATGTTGATAGTTGTTGTCATTGATGGCAAATTTGCAGACAGGGAATGGTTGTTGTCATTGATGGGTTAGTATCAGACAGATTACAAAAATATCACAATTCAATCGTAACTGTTGAATTCAAAATGAATCTGGACCGTAGTTTATAGCCCTTGTCGGAGAGAGGAACTGAGCCGTCAGATCGGAAGCAGACATCCGTCAGCTGTCAGATCTGCAGAAGATGCAAGGGAGATAAGCGTGGCAGTGATCGGGCTCCACCGGGAGAAGCTCGATAGGAGGCATCATCGGAGAATTAGGGATCGGGACTTTGAAATGTCCAATTCACTTGACAACGAAAACCCCGAAACCCCGAAATCGTGATATGCGATTTCACGATTTAATCACAGCCATTAAAGCAAGAATGAGATCTGGACCGTTGATTTTCTTCATCGGAGAATCGGGGATCGGGACTTTGAAATTTCTAATTCACTTGACAACGAAAACCCCAAAATCGCGATATGCGATTTCGCGATTTGATCATAGACGTTAAATCAAGCAGAGATCGGGACCGTCCACTTGTAGAGGAAGCGTGGTAGTGATCGGGCGCCATCGGGAGAAGCTCGACAGGAGGCTTCATCGGAGTTTCGGGGATCGAGATTTCAATATGCACAGCACACAATGCAATGAAAACCCCGATTTCGCGATATGCGAAATCGCGATTGAATCTAGACCGTCAGATCCAGAAATGATCAGGACCGTTTATTTGACCTCTCATTGGAGTTTCGGGCATCGCAATTTGGAAGTGACAAGAACTTGAAACATTAGAAATCCCAAAATCGCGATATGCGATATTGCTCTTCAATCATAGCCGTCAAGTCAAGCTCAGATCTGGACCGTTGATCTTATACCTTATCAGAGTTTCGTGAATTGGGATATGGTAAGGATTGCAACATGAATTACGAATTCGCGATATGTGAAATCGCGAAAGCGCCTTTCACATAAAACCTTGGTCACAGCCCTTGGTCACGGGAAGAGAAGGAGTCAAGAATAAAGTTCACCCCAGAGGTTTGGAAATCGTGATATGAAAGTGTCGAGACTTGGGCAAAGAAACGAGGAAATGCCAAAACCCGATTTAAAGGGCAAGAATAATAAAGATTATCCAACGGTGCAGATAAGGTTTGAAAATGATTGAAGGGCTGCTGTTCTTTCTTACACATTAATGCTTCAGTTATGAATGTGTTAAGAGAAACAGACTGATAATGACAAATTGGTTAGCGTTTCATTTGCCAAGACAAATGTCCTTGGATTTCCCATTGGAAGGGGAAGTGGAACCGTCAAGGCAGAGTGTATAAAAGAAAATGAGATAGACTAAATTGAGTGGGCTGTTCTGGACAGAAAAGGAATGAAAAAGTAAGAAATAATATAGAAGAGGATGCGTGGTAGGAAAGGAAGAAAAGGTGCAGAGTGAAATGGAACACAGAGCAGAATAGAAGAGCAAGAGAAAACGCAGAGCAGAAGAACAGAACGAGTTGAAGAAGAGCAGAATGAGAGTACGAGTTGATGTAGAGTAGACCTGCTGAACAGACAGAGAAAGAGAAGACTTGCAGAACAGTTTATGGAAGATTAGACTTACAGGACAGAGAAAGGAAGGTAAGAATTGATTTATCTGAGTAATTGTCTGTGTATTCATTATTTTATATTTAAGGGTGGTTGGGAGGTGCGCGGGAGGACTGTTGTCCCTAGAGGTTCAAGTGGANAATCTTGTTCTTCATTCCAAAACTAAGCATATTCCAATCAAGTACCATTTTCTCAGAGAACAAGTTACAAATAGAATTGTTCAACTGAACTATATACCCTCTACAGAACAGATTGTTGACATTTTTACAAAACCATTAGCAGCGACCCCTTTTGGATATCTTCGTCAAAAATTGGGGGTGATAATTTCTGGTGTTTAAAAGGTTCACCTGGTCAGGGGGAGTGCTTATTGAATATCTGGTGAATTTCCTAAATGCTTATAGATGACAGGGGGAGTCTGTTTTGCAACAAGATCAGAGGAAGAATATTTCTTCTTTGACATTGATGTCAAAGGGGGAGAAAAGATCACGTTCGTTTGAACCGAAGAAGAATCATTTCGAGAGCAGAGTTGAAGAGCAGAAGCAGATTTGAATCCGAAGGCACTTGGGTGCTTGTGTTGCCATCAATGCCAAAGGGGGAGATTGTTGGAAAATATTGTACGAGCAACGAATGCATGTTGATAGTTGTTGTCATTGATGGAAAATTTGCAGACAACGAATGGTTGTTGTCATTGATGGGTTAGTATAAGACAGATTGCAAAAATATCACGGTTCAATCGTAACTATTGAATTCAAAATGAATCTAGACCGTAGATTACAGCCCTTGTCGGAGAGAGGAACTGAGCCGTCAGATCGGAAGCAGACATCCATCAGCCATCAGATCTGAAGAAGCTGTGAGGGAGATAAGCATGGCAGCGATCGGGCACCACCGGGAGAAGCTCGATAGGAGGCTTCATCGGAGAATCGGGGATCAGGACTTTGAAATGCCCAATTCACTTGACAACGAAAACCCCGAAATCGCGATTTAATCGCAGCCGTTAAAGAAAGAATGAGATCTGGACCATTGATTTTCTTCATCGGAGAATCGGGGATCGGGACTTTGAAATGTCCAATTCCTTGACAACGAAAACCCCGAAATTGCAATATGCGATTTCGCGATTTGATCGCAGCCATTAAATCAAGCAGAGATCGGGACCATCCACTTGTAGAGGAAGCGTGGCAGCGATCGGGCCCCATCGGGAGAAGCTCGACAGGAGGCTTCATCAGAGTTTCGGGGATCGAGATTTCAATATGCACAACACACAATGCAATGAAAACCCTGATTTCGTGATATGTGAAATCGCGATTGAATCTAGACCGTCAGATCCAGAAATGATCAGGACCGTTTATCTGACCTCTCATCGGAGTTTTGGGGATCGCAATTTGGAAGTGACAAGAACTTGAAACATTAGAAATGATGAAATCGCGATATGCGATATTGCTCTTCAATCATAGCCGTCAAGTCAAGCTCATATCTGGACCGTTGATCTTATACCTTATCGGAGTTTCGTGAATCGGGATATGGTAAGGATTGCAACATGAATTATGAATTTGCGATATGCGAAATCGCGAAAGCGCCTTTCACATAAAACCTTGGTCACAGCCCTTGGTCACGGGAAGAGAAGGAGTCAAGAATAAAGTTCACCCNACAAGATCAGAGGAAGAATATTTATTCTTTGACATTGATGTCAAAGGGGGAGAAAAGATCACGTTCGGTTGAACCGAAGAAGAATCATTTCGAGAGCAGAGTTGAAGAGAAGAAGCAGATTTGAATCCGAAGGCACTTGGGTGCTTGTGTTGCCATCAATGCCAAAGGGGGAGATTGTTGGAAAATATTGTACGAGCAGCGAATGCATGTTGATAGTTGTTGTCATTGATGGCAAATTTGCAGATAGCGAATGGTTGTTGTCATTGATGGGTTAGTATAAGACAGATTGCAAAAAGATCACGGTTCAATCGTAACTATTGAATTCAAAATGAATCTGGACCGTAGATTACAGCCCTTGTCGGAGAGAGGAACTGAGCCGTCAGATCGAAAGCAGACATCCATCAGCCATCAGATCTGAAGAAGCTGTGAGGGAGATAAGCATGGCAGCGATCGGGCACCACCGGGAGAAGCTCGATAGGAGGCTTCATCGGAGAATCGGGGATCAGGACTTTGAAATGCCCAATTCACTTGACAACGAAAACCCCGAAATCGCGATTTAATCGCAGCCGTTAAAGAAAGAATGAGATCTGGACCATTGATTTTCTTCATCGGAGAATCGGGGATCGGGACTTTGAAATGTCCAATTCCTTGACAACGAAAACCCCGAAATTGCAATATGCGATTTCGCGATTTGATCGCAGCCATTAAATCAAGCAGAGATCGGGACCATCCACTTGTAGAGGAAGCGTGGCAGCGATCGGGCCCCATCGGGAGAAGCTCGACAGGAGGCTTCATCAGAGTTTCGGGGATCGAGATTTCAATATGCACAACACACAATGCAATGAAAACCCTGATTTCGTGATATGTGAAATCGCGATTGAATCTAGACCGTCAGATCCAGAAATGATCAGGACCGTTTATCTGACCTCTCATCGGAGTTTTGGGGATCGCAATTTGGAAGTGACAAGAACTTGAAACATTAGAAATGATGAAATCGCGATATGCGATATTGCTCTTCAATCATAGCCGTCAAGTCAAGCTCATATCTGGACCGTTGATCTTATACCTTATCGGAGTTTCGTGAATCGGGATATGGTAAGGATTGCAACATGAATTATGAATTTGCGATATGCGAAATCGCGAAAGCGCCTTTCACATAAAACCTTGGTCACAGCCCTTGGTCACGGGAAGAGAAGGAGTCAAGAATAAAGTTCACCCTGGAGGTTCGGAAATCGTGATATGAAAGTGTCGAGACTTGGGCAAAGAAATGAGGAAATGCCGAAACCCGATTTAAAGGGCAAGAATAATAAAGATTATCCAATGGTGTGGATAAGGTTTGAAAGTGATCGGAGGGATGCTATTCTTTCTTACACATTAATGCTTCAGTTATGAATCTGTTAAGAGAAACAGACTGATAATGACAAATTGGTTAGCGTTTCATTTGCCAAGATAGATGTCCTTGGATTTCCCATTGGAAGGGGAAGTGGAACCATCAAGGAAGAGTGTATAAAAGAAAATGAGATAGACTGAATTGAGTGGGCTGTTCTGGACAGAAAAGGAATGAAAAAGTAAGAAAGAATATAGAAGAGGATGCATGGTAGGAAAGGAAGAAAAGGTGCAGAGTGAAATGGAACGCAGAGCAGAATAGCAGAGCAAGAGAAAACGTAGAGCAGAAGAACAGAACGAGTTGAAGAAGAGCAGAATGAGAGTATGAGTTAATGCAGAGTAGACCTGCTGAACAGACAGAGAAAGAGAAGACTTGCAGAACAATTTATGGAAGATTAGACTTACAGGACAGAGAAAGGAAGGCAAGAATTGATTTATCTGAGTAATTGTCTGTGTATTCATTATTTTATATTTAAGGGTGGTTGGGAGGTGCGCGGGAGGACTGTTTTCCCCAGAGGTTCAAGTGGATTATTGAACACAGGGAGTTGTAGCTTCCATCTGGTTGCAGCTAGAGAAACTAGGGTGGCAGGGTGGTGCTAGGGAGAACAAGTGTTCACTGTTATACAGGTTGGAGCCTGTGTAACTGGAAGTTGGTGCTTCCATCCAGTTGGTGCTGGAACATTCAAGAAGTTGGTGCTTCCATCCAGTTGGTGCTGGTATATTCAGGGAGTTGGTGCTTCCTTCTAGTGGGTGCTAGAGAAACCAAAGAGTTGGATCTCTCAAACAAGTTGCAGCTTGTAAAACAGAGGTAGCAACCTCACATTGAGTTGGTGCTCAATTGTAAATGATGTACAGAACTGAAAAAGACTGCCTATCATTTCNTTGTGAATATTATCAGATCTGTGCTCTCAGAATTCTTGGAGTGAAAGTGTGTGGGGAATGAAGGACAGTTGGAAGGGACCTTATGACATCAAGGCCATGGTTGTAATCTCTCTTTTACATTTAATATGATACAATAATATGATTCTTTCCTATAAAGCCTGTTGTGTTTTATTGTATTATTCCTTGATCACATACATAGGTTTATATTGAGTTTATGCTATTACTATCACTTTGGTTGGTTGTGTTCTTTTGTAGTATCATCATTGTATGAGTGTTGGAATAGAGCTGGGATGGTGAGGGTGAGAGGAAGTGACATTTAAACGGTATGTCACTCATCCCTCTTTAGTTAGTAAATTCAATATTTAAAACTTAAGGAAAGTGTCAGGTTCTGGTGTGTTTTGTTCTAGATCTAGGTGGATCTAGGGAGATCAGTTAGTGTCTGCACCTACCGATTTGTCTAATAAAAACTGCGTGGATGGAGTGAAGGGATTTCTTTACCCCTCTGAGTTCAACCTCGATTCTATCGTACATCCCCTCCTTCTTGGCTTCATGTTTCTGCAAGACATCCTACGAGGCATCTACTACGACTGTGATGATGAAGTCAAAGTCATCTACCGTGAGCACAATCTGCATATTAGTCAAGGTGGCTATGGATTTATTTTGGGAAGTGGGTTTCATGGGAGAAACCTTCCTTTTCTTAGAGGGGTCAGTCTCATCCAGAGGATCCCTAGGCGATGTTACTTTGCCTTTCTTCTACTGATCTTATTTTTCATTGGTCTCTTCTTGGTCTACTTCGTCATCATCTCCTCATCCAGGTGAATCTGAAGCATTTTTTGCTGATGCACTACTCAGGTTTTGTACCTCTTCGATCTTCTTTCTTCTGGTAGGTCCGGGTGTATCCTTTTCTTCGTGAGTGGTCTCTAGGCTGCTAATTAGTTCAGGGTCTGACATTTCTGTGGGGTCAGTAGGGATGAGGAGATCTACAGACTAGTCCTTGGTTATCTCTTCAAGATCCTCTTCTGTGAGCTTGTAATATGATTGAAGCTCTTCTTTATGCTCATCGGTGCATGTGGTGATATAAATGAAGTGTCGATCTACGTGAAACTTCATGAGGGGTATGAACTAGTGCATGGATTTCGACATCATGCAAGGGACAAATCCAATAGCCCTCTTCAGCTTGAGATAGTATGTATGAAAGACTGCGTTCGACTGCCACTATTTTCCCATATCGCTCGAGTACCAGAGCGTGGTGAACTTTGCAGCGAGCAGCTCGAATGACTCAATGTCCGAGAAGGTCACACCTTCTAGAATTTCCCAAGTAGTAAATGCGATGAGGATCAGGAGCCAACTAAAGTGGAACTCATAGCCCTGATCCTAAGCTTCACGACAACCTAATTCCAGTTGGTTGACCAAGTACTTCACCCAGTTCATATAGAATCCTTCTACACATTTCCCGGTGAGGTCAAAGATGAATCTTGTGACCTATGTCAGTCTATTCTTTCTCACCATCTTTCCTACGATCAACTGGCAGGCCAAGGGAATTGCACCATTCTAGATGGAAGATTCCTTGTAGCCTTGCATCCCCTTTTCTACATTTCCATATGTGTCTTTGATCTTCTGTGCCAATGCGCGATTTGTAGCCTTCCCTGGGTAGAAGTCCTATGGGTTGGGTCCCTGCATGCTCAATTTGGTGATCCTATGGATCAGAGTTAGATCAACTATGATGTGTCGGTCTATCCATATATAGCCATCGTGGTAGCACAATAACAGGATCTTAACACACGCATTAACCTCCTGGTGCCTTCCAAAATGTGGGATCTTCATCACATTCAAGAGGATGGATTGCACAAGGTTCATAGTCCATGGCTAGGGGATTATTTTTGAGTTCTTCCCCTTTGTTCTATTTAGATATTTGTAAGGAGAGAGCATGATGTAGTTCTTGTGGTCCCCTAGGTTGAAGTCACTGAACTTCAACGTTATGATCTTATCCTTCTGCGTTCTAACTTCACATATCCCCTTCGGGAGGTACGCAGTAACCGGGGTGTAATCAAAGTCTCTTGGGACACTATCGTGACTCACCGCTCCATCCAAAGGTGGGATGTAGTCGGGCATGATAGTTGGGATTAACTTCATGTTTTCCAAGTCATCTCAATGCCTGGTTCTCTTCTCTGCTGTAGGTCGGGATGGTCCGGATCCATGACCAGTCGATGGGGAGGTTTTCACTCCTCTCGTCGATGAAGCTTGAGCTCTGACAGACATCACCTTCTCAGCCATAAGGTTGATTAGAACTTCTTCGAAGACTTTCTGTGCGACGCTGAGCTCGTTTGACATAAACGCTCAAGATCGGATAACTCAGGTCAATAACTGAATGTACAATTCAATAGAATAAGTGTCAATATCTGTAAACAATGCGATAGCAAAGAGTTCTCTTTGATACACTTCAAAAAAGTGTTTTCGGTGCAACAACCGACACAATAAGTAGACAACGGTGTAACATATCTCTCCAATAGACGAGAGGACTTCATCAATGTGGTTCTGTCCACTGTGGCACGGTCCCAACGGTTTTATGGCGAGCTTTTTGGCCATAACTGCTGTTCTAACTGTTCAAGAGCGTCGGTATAGTGGTTATAATGCTTTCAACAACTATATTACTTCACCATGGAGAAGTTCCATGTTGCGTTGTTCTGATATCCTGAAGAAGTTCCATTTTTTCAAACCTTCCTTTGGCGAAGTTCCCTCTAGAACCTTCTACAACTTTTCTATCTTTGCTCTATTCTTATTAAGCTTTCTAGCCTTTTTCCCTGTGATCTTTGTCTCGATATTCCTTTTTCCATTTTGATTCTTATCTCCTTTTAGCATAGTAACTTCGTGCTTTTGAGATTCTTTCATAGGGTTAGAGAGTAGTACTTCTTCTCTTTCCAGGGTAGGTGATCCACTCTTCAGTAAGTCTTCTTATGTTCTTTCAACTTCAACATTTAATTTTCTGGTTCTAAATAGCTTTGATCTATTCGCCTGTTCTTGAATCAAGTGTGCTATCCTCCTAGTCATGAAATATTTTAATTCTTGCTTATTTTTTTTTAAGACTTCCTCTTATTTTCTTCTGGCCTGATCCTTTTCAATCCAAGTTTTTCCTAGAAATATAGCAAACAGGGTACTGTTCTCAATAAACTTAACAACCTCAAAATGTTTCTTTGTTGAAGTTCCATGAGCACTCATAGATATCTAGGTGAGTCTTCCACATAACATTATCAAATTTCCTCTAAATAATTCTATTCCTCCCAATGAAGGACTCATAGAAGGTTTTCCTAAAATATCCCAAGTTTTTTCTGTCATGATATTCACCTGTGTTTCTTCATCCAGAACACAGTCAATGTTGAAGTCTCCTATTCTAGTTTCTATGCATTCCTTTTCTTTGAAGATCTCTGATAAGTTGACATTCTTTTGATCATTCAGGGTTTCTTTCATCTGTAGCAATACATTCTCTGATTCTTCTTGGGGTTCTGTCATGGTCGCAGTTTCTTGACCTTCCTTAGGGTTTTCTTGTCTCATATTCATTCTTTCAACCTTAGTAATCATTCTAGGGAAATCCAAAACTTCATGGTCCATAGCTTTGTAAAAAAGACAACTAGATCTTCTACCAGGGAATTCCTTAGCAAGATGTCACGGTCTTCTGTAACTGTAACAAAGAGTTAATCCTCACTTTATTTTAAATGATCCCCAAGATTTCTTGTACTGCGCACTAGGATCATAGTAGCTAACTTGCAATAAATTTTTTCTAGGATCCTGCATCCATTCGTTAGTCCAAACATTCTTTCTATGCATAGGAATAACATATATTTCATTATTTCTATCAGATCTACTCATATCAACCCTTCTTTCATCTAGCTATGCCCTACTTTTCAAGATAGGACAAAATTTATCAAACATACCTAGATCCATACTTTTGAAAAAAACATTTCCACTTATCTTACCTTTTTCAATCAAAACGTTTCACTGTTCTTACCTTTAACAAAGCACAAAGCTTTAAGATCTTACCTCTTTTCTTCAGATCTGATTTTTCTTCTTAGCACAGAGCTTCACAAGTCAAGTAGACTACTGCGCACTAAAGCAATATATCTATGCACATAACTTTCATTTCTTTAGTTCCCAACAATCACAGTTTCAGGTCCTGGAAACAGAACCATTTGTTGGCACAGGGGTAGACCTAGGGTTCAATGCTACAACAACAAACCAAGAAAACCCTAACTACCGGCCCTTTCGGAAACATCTGCGAAGCAGATGAAGTCTCACCCTAGGTAGAGGCAGGGGTGGTTGCAGGACTCAGATGTCTGCAACCTTAGCTGGGACACCGATCTGTGATTACAACAACTTAATAGAGCACTTAACAGTTATAGTTCACAATATTCACTTAATAGCGAAAACCCTAATTACAGAGCAATGTAATATTCAACCAGATCTAGCATATAGATGCACTTAGTATAAGGGAACATATCAGATCTAGAATTCATTCACATTACTAAGCACTAAGCTATTATATCAAATGCATCTAAACGTACATCACTGCATTAATCATATGAACAATAAACAGTCACAACGCACAAAGAAACCATAACACAACATATACGTGGTTCACCCCCAGCCCGGGGATACGTCAACCAACTCTTCTTCTCTTCTATTATCTTCTGTCAATCAACTACATGCACAGAGCCTCAACATCCTACTCCGCATAGGACAGGAGATCCATGCACACTTCGCTAGATCCTCCTTCCCTGAGCTAGGTCACTGCACAAATCCTTTAAACAGTCTCTTACAGTCACTTGCACTTAGCTCTACAAGTTCTCTACATAACATGCACGAAGCATTTACAATATGTACTTAGCACTTAGCACGATACCAAAAACCATTTTTCCTTCTTTCTTACATCGCATAGACTTCTATTTATACATTACAAAAAGGGCCTAAGCATGGGTAAACCCATGGGCCGACATCCCCATACCCGTTACATAAGCCCAAAACCCAAAAATCCCTAAAAAGGGGTTGAGATCCCGTGATATCCACTTCGACTTGCACTCCATCTTTGACAGCTTGTCGAAGTCCCAAAAATAGGTCAAACATGACCAAGGATCCTCAAAACTTGGTCAAGGGACAACACTTGGTCTAGTACATTTATATTCCTCTGGGCTAGATCATCCTTGAAGGGATGCAACTCATCTTTAAGTTTTCTTTTCTGGGACTATAAGCTTCTATTCTTCATGTACAAAGTCTGAAGTTTCCTATAGAGGGGAAATAATCTTCTTGCTGTAAATCTAGCTAGATCAAGGGTCTCATTATACATGTCCATGAGTTCACTCTTCTTCCTCCTTTTAGTCAATATTTCTCCCTTCAAAAGGGTAATTTCCTTTCTAGCATCCCTGAACTGTCTGATCAATTGCTTGAAGGTGGGATTATCAGGGGGAGTGATGATGTTTATGAATTAAACAAGCTTCTCAATAGTTTCACCCTTACCTTTGTCTTTCTTCTGAACTAGATCTTTGGTCATGACCTCAATAGGCTTCTCAATAATGTCACCTTTACCCTTATTTTTCTTTTGGATAGAAGCTTTGGTTATGACTTCTGTTTCAAAATCTTCCTTATGGGCTGATGATTTGGTGAAAGGCCTCCTAACCCTTGTCTTAGCTGCTGCAATAGGTGAAGGAAAATATAATGTTCTCCCCTTTTTGGCTGTAATTTTGGTTGAGGGAACTTCCTCTAGTTCAGGTGCAGGCTGAGGTGAAAATTCCCTTTGTGGGGAGTTATGGACTTCCCTTTCTTCTTATTCAAATTCCTTAGGAACTTATTTGTCTTGGGTAATGTGTTTTCCCTTTCTCTTTTTGTTTGTTTCTACTTGGGAAACACTACTATCTGGAAAAGGGATTTGCACCCTGGATTGAGGAGTTGGGGCTACATCTAGCTACAGATGAGCAGAGACAATGAATTTCTCCCAAGTGAGGTTTCTTTTCTTCAATTCTTCCATTACAAGCA
>JZKD02S1600960.1:20890-42185 GCA_000966675.3 Picea glauca
ATTCAATACTTTAGAACTAGGGAAAGAGTAGTATTCTGTCACTGTTTGTTCCAGATCCAGGTGGATCTGGGGAGATCGGTTCGTGTCCGCACTTACGGATTTATCCTAAAACAAGATGCCTTGAGACTCTTCAATTCCTCTGGAAATCACACTGAAGTCTCTTTGAGTCCTCTGGAATAAACCATCAGTGATTTTTATCAGTTACAGAGCGAACCTTTAAATGGAGCCTAGGTATGCTAGCTCCTTCCACTTACGCGACCACCGATGGTGACCACCAACTACATATATATTTCAGCATTTCGGCATTCGGCCTTTCCGTATTCCTGTGGTGAAGATTCATCTTGACACTCATTGTCACGATCCCTAAAACTCTGAAAAACAAGGAGCTTAGTTGGACTAGCTTCGATCATTTCGGCATTTCGCTTTTCACGATTTCTCATGTCATGAGTTCCTATTGTGAGGCATCTCGATTCTCCAAGTCACGATCCACGAAACTACGAAAAAGGAGCTTAACTCTTCAAGATCTTCTCTACAGCTCTTTGACGATGTGACCACCGACTATGACCATAGCCTTATTCAAAAATTCCATTTCGCAATTTCGTTTTTCGACACTTTGAGACTCCTATGATGAAGAGTCTCGAGTCTTGATCCCTCCATCTCCCGATATATGAAACTGTCCTGCTTTCGGGATTTCGGCGTTTCATATTTCATGATTCTGGAACTCCTGATGATGAAGAGTCTTGACTCTTCCAACTCCTGGTATCTGAAACTGTCCTCCTTCTTTTGGGATTTTGGCATTTTGCATTTCACGATTCTAGGACTCTTGATGATGAAGAGTCTTGAATCTTCCAACTCCCAGTTTCCAAAACTCCGAAATGGATTTATTTTCTGGTCTGCGAAACTCTTTGTTTATGTGCCTATTTCAAGATTTCGGCGTTTTTCATTTCATTGTTTTGGCATTTCGGCACTCCTGTCGTGAAGTTTTTCGACACTTCAACTCTCGGTATCCGAGACTCTGAAATGGAGTTATTTCCTGGTCTGCAAAACTCTTGTTGATGTGCCTCTTTTGAGATTTTAGGATTCTTGATTTCGCAACTCTGGGACTCCTGTGTTGAAGAGTCTCTACTCTTGACTTCTCAATCTCCCGGTATCCAAAAATCCGAAATGGAGTCGGATCAATGTATTTCGATGTTTCACATTTCGCCATTTCAGCATTCTTGTCATGAGTTGGTATTCGAAACTCTGAAATGGAGTTTACACTTCTGATCTTTCCATGCAATTATCCCTGCATTGTTGATCTTCCTTGCCTGCCTGTTTTCCATTAAATAAACAAGCACACTCTTGCACTCTTCATGCACCTCTGCACTATCTCTTCTGAGCTTACGTTGTCCCTGTTTTTCCATCACTGCATACTCTGATCTTGCCA
Organism: Picea glauca; assembly: GCA_000966675.3. Taxonomy (NCBI): domain Eukaryota; kingdom Viridiplantae; phylum Streptophyta; class Pinopsida; order Pinales; family Pinaceae; genus Picea; species Picea glauca. Next base: position 22,317 of record JZKD02S1600960.1, read on the forward strand.
TCAATGACAAGCACACCTGCTTGAAAACATGCCAACATGATTTCCATATAATTTTTTTCCTCAATGTATAAAGGAAACATATTTGTTACATGCTACTGGGACTCCTTCATATCAAACTCAAAATTTGATTCATAGATGTCATACACAGGCTGGATGCTCCCCAAGTCATCAAAAATTGATGTAGGGATCTGCCACTCTTCATCTAAATATACATCTATTTCTTCATTTAAATCTGAGACAATGGGTGCATAAGGGGAAGAATATGCTACCTCTATGGCTATGAAATCCTCAACCTCACCATCATGAGCAAGGCGACCAAGAAAATATTCTCCTAGGATTGGAAACCTCTCTATGTCCCCTTCAAACAAGCAACAATTACATTCTTCCTTCAGCTTTTCTAATTCTAAAGAAAGTTCTTTTACCTGCTCCACCAATTGACCCAAAGCATCTCCTTCATCTTCAAAACCTTCATCCTCATAGCTTCCATCAGACACAACCATATCTTGAATATAGTCTTTATATTCCTAACAACAATTATGACAAATTAACTCATAGGAATAAAACTTTTGACAATTCCTATTGAAAGCTGCATGAAATTCTCCTAGGGAGGAGATGCTAGCAGGGGGTACAAAGTGATACCATTCAAGAGCATATCCTGCTAATGAGAAAATGAACATCTTCAACAATACATCCTCATGATGTATCTCCCACTGATGCATGAGTTCATGAAACTCACAGAGATGATGAGTAGGGTTGTCCTCTTTACGCTCTTTAAATATGGAAAAATAATCAACTCACTCGTTTGGAGTAGGAAAAACATTAGGAAAACCAAGAACAACAGAAAAATTGAAGAGAGAAAACCTTTGAGCCAATCTTTTGTCCATTTCGAACCAGTGGATTCGCCAATCGATTCTTTAATCATGGAGTCGCCAGGTGAATGATATGGAGAATGAGTGTGTCTGTTCTTTGTTCACCGTCAAAGAAAAAATATGATCATTGTGTTCTCCCAGGGAACTTCAGGTGTAGCCAGAATCAACCACACTAAAATAGTGGAGTCAAGATAGTTAACTTGCCTCAGTGGAGTCGCCAGGTGCAAGCACAATCTACAATGGTTCTGATATCTGATGCACCCTCAGAATCAGAAGCATGTTGTCATTCTACCCAGGGAAAGGTCTTCAATTCTTTCCCCAACAATTATGCCTGAAATGTTATCACTAGCAGTCACCTCTAGATTGTGTTGGAGGTAATCCTAGTACCCATCAGAGTTTTATGTCACAGGTTGGTTTTTAAAGAGGTCAAATGGGCACAGACTCGAGATGATATCGTTTTAACTCATAAAACTGGATTGGTATGGACATGTAGGTGATGTATTAATTAAATTTAGTCAGTAAGTTGGACTAATTGTGAATATAGGGAAGAGTTTGGTGAGGAGAGTGTAGAGGTCTGCTATGGACATCACGTCTTCCAATACCCTAAGGAGGAAAATAAGAAACAAAATATCCTCTTGGATACAAAGTTTCATACACTAAAGTATATTTAAGAAACACAGTCATAACAACACAATGATCAAACATACATCATGATGCAGCTACAAAAACTTGACTGGATCATCCATGCCTGAGCTCTTCAGTGTGAGAGGGAAAAAGATAAAACAATGAATTGATTAAAACTGGTCACAATACTGTTGAAATCAAACCTTCATAACAACAACATACGACCCTCGACTAGATCCTCCATGCCCGAGTGTTCTAAGACAACTTTTACAGAGAGATGGAAAGAAGTTGACTTATATTAAACAGAAAAACTCAAATCCTATTACATAACAGATAACCGAAGATTTTATCAAAGCTTTACAATGCAGGAGCTTAGTTCGACCAACGAACTTTAATAAAACTCAAAACTTCATACATATACTAAAAAATTCACCCAGAAGAGGTGTGCTCTATCTTCTCGTCCAATTCCATACATATGTGTCTTCTTAGTCAGAATGTGTATGCAATCTCCTTTGTGAATGCCTTCTCCTGTCAGGCACAAGCTCTGCTCTGCCATTCCTTTATGGCTTTCTATTTATGTGGTGAGAGGAGGTTTAAACCACCTCTCTCACTTCCATTAACTTGTTTCATTGGGACCAGGATGGAGCATGTATTAACTCTACACCTAAAAAATGTGGCGGCCTCACCCTACTCTTTTGCCATCTAGATCTTTGCTTTATGAAAATTTAAAAAAAATCAGATCAACACGTGCCTTAACGCAATGCGCCAAACCATCAAATCAGACCCCTGACTTAGGCGAAACGCCATTTGTGGGTTTTCAAGCCCCTTTTCTCGCATTTTGACCAAGGTGCCACTTCCTTTGGTAAAAGGACCCCCCTTACAATAATATGTGTTAACAAAACTTATATAGGAAAGGAAACCATCCAATACTTTGAAATGGTCTTAGACATTTAGGGTCAAAATCAAGGATTTCTATTCCAATCAGATCATGCCTTACCATAACTCCCACGTTAAGATTTCAAAGTTAGATAAAATTCATCTTTGAACAATAATCCTTTCACAGGGAAAAAGGAAAATGGGAGTGAGGATATAGAAAATTATGAATGAAGGTAAAATATATGGAGATGTTCCATACATGATGAGGTCTATAATTCAAATCATGAAAATCATCCTGCGAAATATAAGACTATCATCCAAAGTTGTGGAAAAACACATGCATGATTGGATTTACATTCTTTGGAATTATTGGTCCTATTAACCACTCTGAATAATGCATCTCAAAATATAATTTCAACATGCATATATATAATTATAGTTTAGAGTGTTTAATATATATATATATATATATGAGTAGGTGGATGGATTAGGATATGGATTTCAGAGGTAGAAAATTACATAGGATAGGGAAATATGGTAGGAATATAGGATAGACCATAGAATAAATGTATATTGAATTTATGATTTGTCCAATCTTTCGCACAATTGACAATCCCAAATGCAAAAATTGCTTAAAAAATTATTACCTTTTGATTTTACCTAGAAGAAGAAAAAATGATCACCTTTGAAGATGGGGCTAGAGCATGTTTGAGTCTGAATGTTGGTTCTATTTTTGAATCTAACTTATTATTTTGTTGCATATCTCTGATAAATTTATGGAATTGTTGATGCCAGTGAAAGATCTGATGATGATTTGAAGAATGTTGATGTTGAGGATGACTATGAAGATGATGTTGATTTGAAGAATGTTGAATATGATATTGATGAAGAGTCATCAATCCAAATATGATGTTTATCTAAAGAATGTTGAAGATGATATTGATGAAGATATGGAGATGAAACTTGATAATCAATACTTCTTAATTTCATTTCATGATAAGTTACATAAAATTCACAAATCATGCTAATATTATGGTACATGATAGTTTAAAAATAAGTTAATGACTAAAAATTTCTTGAAAAAAAGGTACAAGTGACTTTCGGTAGCTATTGAATGTTACTGTAACTGCAAAAAAAATTGCAATGTATAAAACCATTTTAGTAGTGAGATATGAATCTTGAATTGTAATGTTTGATCTAAAGGAAATCTATCATGTTGCAGTAGTAAAACTCTGAAGTTTTAAATAATAATCAAAACTTGAATACTATGAATTTGCTACAGAATTTATTTCTAGGAAACCATAAAAATATGAAAAAATCTAGAGCTATAATCTCTAAACTTTTAATCTATAATTCCATCCATGAATGCAAATCCTTCCCTAGTTGTTTCCATAGCGCTTTCCCTGACATCTCCTGTAACATGCACCTAGGTTACTACTAATAGAGGAGCTCCCTATGTTGCTCGAACTTTTGTAAACCTTTCTTCTATGATCCATATCATTTTTCTATGGTACATGAAACTGCGGATATCCATTATCTCATTCGATCGAAAAGGTTCCCAAGGCCCAAGACCCAACACACTACTTGTTGTTTTTGTTTTTGTGCCTGTGGTGGATCTTTTAGGGATATCCAATTCAATTGGGTGTGTGTTTCCTTATCTATCCTATGCTTCCTTATTCTTAATGTCTTCTTCAACAACTTTATCTATTCCTTCCTTTGCTGCTAATTCTATCTCTATTATTGATGCTTCAAATAACTCCTTTTCCTTTTCGACATCGGATTTTGCTTTGGCTTCTTCTTTTTCTCTTGCTTCACTTTCTGCAATAGCCTTTGCCTTTTCAGCTTCCAACTTTTTCTTATTTTTACCATCATTTTTATTCTTAAATAATTTCTCTTTTTCCCTCCTATATTTTGTCAGTTGGTGCTTCTTCTTCTTCTCCTTTAGAACCTAAATGGGTCAAGACGGATATGGGGAACATCTATCATCTTCATCTCTTTCTGCATATTTTCTCACTTCCTCTCTTGTATCTTATTCATTCACAATCCTAACTCTTGGTTGACCTAGCCTATTAAAAATAACCTCATGATAGGTTCTGACATTCTAATGTACTCCTTCTTCTTCCCAGAAATCAATGGTGTATTCATAAGGGAGTCTCATTCTATGAATACGATCTTTGACAATCTTCTTGGTATCGCGTCTCCTGTATCGTTCATCTCCAAAATGGTAGGAGAGGAAGATGTATACTTCTATCTAGGCCTTTTTTGTGTTTTCAAAGAAGTAGTTTCCTATAAAAATATGAAATGGAGGCTAGATGGATTTCTTCGATCTATATAACATTCCTCTAACCCCATGTATGATTCTTTACTATGATACTTCCTTGAGAACATGTTTATCTGGGATGAACCTAGGAAGTAGGTGAGGTGGTTTTATTGCATCATATATCTTAATATATGTACCATGTTCCATTAGATACCAATCCCCAATTTTCCTTATAACTGCTATGGCCTTATCGGTCATACAGGGTGGGGAGGTGCAGAAAATGAACTCATACAGTGGTGCGAGAAAGTGTTCATAGATCCTTTGATAATATGTTTGGTATTTTTGCTCCCCTAGTACTTTGTAGTAAATATGGATAACAACATCAATAGGAAACCAACTCCATCCCATGTTCGGGTATTTGTGAGCTATGCACATGATGTCTAAAAGATATGAAGCCATATGGAAATGGGGAAGTTGCCCATTTGTTCTCGTGCAACATCTGGAGTTGCACTTTTGATATTCTTAGAAAATATTTCTTCCCAGTTGAATGAAGCATGTACATCTTCACATAAATAAATTAATGACCAATAAGACAAAGGAAATTGTGTTCCATTTAGTTCCCCATACAACCTGCACAACATGGCTACCATATACTGATATGGTATTCTTAGATTGGTAGTGGGATATCAACCTTTGACCCAATATTATATTTTCTTATCTGATTTAAGTCAAGTGTGGAACATATCCTTTGGGGTGAGCTCCAACTCACTAAGGAGCTGACCATCCAACTTTTTGTTTCCATCCTCTAGGTGATAAAATTTGGCTATATCGTCAAGCTTGAATGAAGCTATCGAATCCTTTCATAAATTAAAGATATGCGTGTTGTCTACATATGTGTTCTTCAAAATCCATGATATAGCATTTGCACAAGGGAATACCGCTGGATGTGCTTCTACCCTAAAGATTCTCAAATTTATAATGTTCTTAAATTCCTAGAGTTTGCTTATGTCCTCTGCTTCGATAGAAAAGTTTGATTTCTTGAACATGTGATAGAATTTCCCCCCATTGAAAAATATCTCCTTCTTTGTATAAAATTTATGATGCATCGTCGTACAAATTCCTAACACTTTCCTCATCTACAGTCTATTGAGAGATGTCAGATGCTTCATCTCCTACTGGATTCATTGTTGTTTTCTTTCATGGTGGCATGTCTGAACCTGCATACAATGATAAATTTTTGGCTCGTTATAAGAAAAAAATCATAGACAACTATTCAATACATGTTGTTCTTTGTATATAATAATCAATTTCCTACTGAGATTTCAAAAGACTTGGCCATTTCTTTGAAAAAGATGAACAATTTTAAATGCAAGTCGGAGGAGTTAATAGTAACTCTTCCGAGAAATTCGAAGGAGTTAATATTAACTCGTCAGATCATTTCGGAGGAGTTACTATTAAATTCTCTGAGAAGTTTGGAGGAGTTAATATTAAATCCTCTGAGCAACACTCAAAATAGACTTTGTTAGTCTTGGAGGGTCTTCAGATGTTTTACAAAGAACTCCTCTTATCTACTCAAAGGAGTTACTATTAACTCCTCTGAGAAAATTGGAGGAGTTAATAACAACTCGCCTGAGCATATCAAAGAAGTTAATAGTAACTTCTATGATATGCTTCGGAGAGTTACTAAAACAATTTCATGGGGAAAAATTTGTGAATACACAGCATGGCGGGAAACCATTCATTCAACTTAAAGTCACAAACTGTCTAGGTTGATATTCCATGCCTTATATGAAAAAAGGATACCTAACTCAAAGATAGGGTATGGCAGATAGCCTATTATAAAGGGAAATCATTGGTATTGAAGGGGTCGGTTCATTGATGAGGGAGAGTTTGAACTACAATGGTGAAGCAACAAAGGGAAATAATCCAAGGGAATAGTGATGGGCTAGGTTTGAAGTCTTGCAAAAGGAAAGAGGAGAAAAATACCCTTACCCTGATGTTTAACTGGCTTGAAAATAAAGGCATGGGATCAAGTTACCTATTGATTGTTACCACGTGTAGTGGGATGGAACGGGATGGATAATTTTCTCCAACGGTGTTTATATAGCTCTCAGGTGTCAATTCAATAAAAAATGGTATATTCAAAATAGCCTCAACCACGTTTCACTTATATAACTTAAATTTAATTAATTATAATTAAATGTGGTAGGTGAGATCAAAGGCTTTCTTAACAACTCCTCCGAGCAGCTCAAAGGATCTCTTAACAAGTTTTTCGAACTTTCTTTTCTTTATCAGAGTGATTGGAAAGAAATCTCTTGAGTAGCTCATAATAGTTGAAGTGAGCTCCTTCGAGTATCTCAAAATAGTTTAAGGGAAATCCTATAAGGATATCAAAATGCTTGAAGAGAACTCCTTTGAGCATCTCAGAAGAGTTGAAGGGAACTCCTTCAAGCATCTCAAAAGAGTTGAAAAGAACTTCCTTGAAAATTTCTTAAGACTTAAACTTTGAATAATCTCTCAATTTTTTCAAGGGCATCACGAGTTACCAGGAGAATACTTTGTTTGATCAAAGGGACTTATGAGAATTTTCTTTAGGTTTCAAAAATAAGGAAGCTTCGTTTTAGGAAAGTATCCAAATAAGAGGTAAAATGGAGGGGTTGTAGTGCTAGTCACAACATATAGATAGTCTTATGTTTGCATCTTCCATAACTAGTAGTTTTGGTTGTTAAATTTCTCAACCCTAAACTTTTTTTCTTCCCTCCCACTTTAACTAGGAACCCTCTTTTTCCATGAGTTATCTTTCACTCTAATACCAATTGTTAGAAAAAAGAGGATCACAGAAAAAAATATAAAATAAATGCAGAAATAAAAAACAAAATATATGCAATAAAACAAATGCATGGATATATGTGGTTCACCCAATATTGCCTATATGGACTAGATAAATTGTGAGTCCTTGTTTTAATATTATCCAACAAATGAATGGATACAACCTACAAAACACCCATTGTAACTTCCTATTCTTTTCTCATAGTCTCCTCTCTTAGAATAAAATATTCACTCTCATACATTGTCGCAATAAAGTTACCTAATACATAAAGGAGAGTTTCCTCCTAGGGAAAATAACCCTAACATAAATTATATCGTCAAATATTAAACCCAATGATGAATGGTTCATATTAACTATGAAATTACAATATTTTACAAGGAAAGTTTCCAAACAAAATTCTATTTGGGGTCGCTTCTCTTGAAACCCCATCAGGGAGGGATACATATAGTGTCACTTCCCCCCATTGATCCCCTGCTAACATATGTGGGGGGGAAATATCCCCCACACCCATCTTCTAGGAACTGGGATCCAAACATGGTTGAAACAAGACCTCTGAATCGGGAAGATATTCAGGCTCCATAACCAACACTCTGCTATATTCAAATATCATCCCTATAAAGTCCAAATACTATCAAGTGAACAAATAAATTCACAAACTTCTCTCAGTAATCAACACACTAAAAAACTATAAATAATGTTGTTGATGGAAAACAGTGTCGAAAGGCATCCAAACCATGTATCCATAAAAAATATTGTGGGTAGTAAACCAGCTGAATCGTTGATACTATCACAAATCCCAACTGTCAAAACCATTATAAATGTGTTGAACTATCAAACCACCATCAAAGTCACAAAGTGACTAAAATACATCAAATGAAAAAATGTGGCAAGTCATTGGTCAATCCAATATTCATCAAAATCTTTACTGCATCATCAATGCCAAGTGTTGAACTGTCTTAGAAAAAATATTATGAAGTTGAAATTGTCCAATCCAAATCCAAATCCAAGTCATCAAATCCATCATTAAGTATAAAATATAATCATCTCGAGTAAATGTATCTGCAATCTTGAATCCATCGTTCATTTGCAAAATCAATCCTCAAATGATCAATGTCAAAACCATCGATTTTGTATCTTGTATCCTAAATCAATCATCATCATCCTCAAAAACATTGTCCTGAATGAATTCCAAACTGTTAAGGTGGACTTCGAAACTTGAAATCTGATATATCCTCACTAATTTCCTCTCTACCAATTGAAAGGTGATAATTCTTGATCAAAATATATAGCCCCCTTGAAAGTGAGACGGGGTAATCAAAATGTCTTTGGGCAGAGTCGAAAGACTCAATATTCAACTTAAAAAACAAAAATCAAGTGGTTTTCTATCTTTCCAATCTTTTCCTATCATCATTCAAAAAGTCTCCAATCACAAAATGAACAAATTTTCAATAATAAATAATATTAAAAAGGTTGTCAACATCATATTCATATCCTAATCTATATCCATTCCATTTTAATTGTAGTTCTTCCCATGACCAAACAATTCTAATTTCTTGCTCACATTTATCTGTAATTGTTTCTATCATAGGTACTTCATCGAACTCATCTTCATGTTTATGAGAGTCATCACCTATCAACTGAGTGTGTTCATTGAATTCATTTTCATCCTTGATGTTTTGTTCATCAATATGTAATCCAAACAATGTATTATGCTTAAGAAGTATAAAATCACAATGTTGGTGTCGAAGGGGACTTAATTCATTATATACTAATTTGTTTTTTAATTTTAAACATATCAACCTTTCTATGCATGACTTGCAAGCATGTGATCGCCATAGCAAGAGTGCTTTTGTTCATTGAAATTGTAGGTTCTGAAGTTGAGTTGAAGAATGTGTAGAGTAGTGTAAATATTTCTTCATCCTTTCCATTATGAAGTGTTTGAAATATGCAAGGGTTGTAAGACTTAAAAGGTGTGAAGACTTTTTTTTAGAACACCTTAAAAACTATAAATTCAACCTCTTTGAGAACCCCCTTATTCCATTTGAGGAGGATTTTACAAAAAAACGAGTAAGAAAATACTTTCTTACAACTTCAAAAAGTCACTTCAAGAAAGAAGTCAATTGACTTTTTACAAATGCAAGAGAGGTGTTGTGTGATAGAATTAGGGAAGTTGACCAAACATCAAGCAAAAAATATTTATCATGTTGTTGTTGCCAAAACCTATCTTGGTATTCAAGTCAATGTTATCACCAATTGGAATTGTCCTTCACTGATTGGAGTGCTTCTCTATTTTGTATTTGTGGCCTTATTTGCATGAGTATATCCATTTTATTGTTGTTGTTTTATATCAGTCTCAAAAAATGCAAGAAAATGAAATGAAACCACCATGACGATAAAACACCAATAGTGACTAAGGTGCACACATAAAGACCCTAAGACCCCCTTATTCAGTTTTGGATGGGTATAAGATGTAAGCCAAAAAAAATAAAATTATTTAATATGTTGGACCCCTTATAACTTCCATAAATGGTTTATAATTCCAAGTACAATTTTACAGAAATGCCTTATAACTCCAAATAAAAATTTGTGCAAGAACCCTTATGATGCCTTTAGAAAAAGGAACCCCTTATAACTTCAATAAATTATTGTACTCTTATAATGCCTTTACAAAAAGGAACCCCTTATAACTTCAATACATTATTGTACTCTTATGATGCCTTTACAAAAAGGAACCCTTTATAACTTCAATAAATTATTGTAGTAAGCATCCTTAGAATTTCTTTCTTTAAGGCCAAACAATTAAATCCAAAAAAATCCATATGACTTTGGTGCAAATATTGCAAATCCCTTATAGAATTAGCAACAACATTCATAAAACTACATGTCTAGTTTTACTGCAAAATTTACATCACCCCATTGAAACATCAAATTGAGATAAAACAACCTATTTAGACCTACGACAATAGAGTTTGGGTTTGACTTCATTCAAGGAAATTTTGACTTCATTCAAGAAAATCAATGTCAAAACCATCAATTTTGTATCTTGTATCCAGAATCAATCATCATCATCCTCAAAAACATTGTCTTGAATGAACTGCAAACTATTAAGGTGGACTTTGAAACTTGAAATCTGATATATCATCACTAACTTCCTCCCTACCAATTTAAAGGTGATAATTCTTAATAAAAATATATACCCCCCTTGAAAGTGAGAAGGGGTAATCAAAAGGTCTTTGAGCGGAGTCGAAAGACTCAATATTCAACTTAAAAGACAAAAATCAAGTTGGTGTCGATATTTACAATATTTTCTTATCATCATTAAAAAAGTCTTCAATCACAAAGAGAACAAGTTTGCAATAATCAAGAATATTAAAAAGGTTGTCAACATTATTTTCATATCCTAAGCCATATCCATTCCATTTTAATTGTAGTTCTTCCCATGAACAAACACTTCTAATTGCTTTCTCACATTTCTTCGTAATTGTTTCTATAATAGGTACTTCATCCGACTCATCTTCTTGTTTATGAGTGTCATCATCTGTCAACTGAGTGTCTTCATTGAAGTCATTTTCCTCCTTGATGTTTTGTTCATCAATATGTAATCCAAACAATGGATTATGGTTAAGAAGTATAAAATCACAATGTTGGTGTCGAAGGAGACTTAATTCATTAGATAATAATTTGTTTTGAATTTCAAACATATCAACCTTTCTGTGCATGACTTGCAAGCATGTGAACACTATAGCGAGAGTGTTTTTGTTCATTGAAATTGTAGATTCTGAAGTTGAGTTGAAGAATGTGTGCAGTAGTGTAAATATTTCTTCATCCTTTCCATTATGAAGTGTGTGAAATATGAAAGAGTTGTAAGACTTAAAAAGTCTGAAGACTTCGTTATAGAACACCTTAAAAACTATAAAAGAAACCTCTTTGAGAACCCCCTTATTCCATTTCAGGAGGTTTTTACAAAAACATGAGTAAAAAAATGCTTTCTTACAACTTCAAAAAGTCACTTCGACAAAGAAGTCAAAAGACTTATTACAAATGCAAGAGAGGTGTTGTGTGATAGAATTAGGGAAGTTGATCAAACATCAAGCAAAAATGATTTATCCTATTGTTGTTGCCAAAAATTATCTTGTTATTCATGTCAATGTTATCACCAATTGGAATTGTCCTTCAATGATTAGAGTGCTTTTGTATTTTGTATTTGTGGACTTCTTTTCATGAGTAGATCCATTTTATTTTTGTTATTGCATATGAGTGTCAAAAAATGAAAGATAATGAAATGAAATCACCATAACGATAAAACACCAATAGTTCCTAAGGAACACACATAAAGACCCTAAGACCCCCTTATTCAGTTTTGGGTGGGTATAGGACATGAGCCAAAAAAATAAATTTTATTTAATATGTTGGACCCCTTATAACTTCCATAAATGGCTTATAATGTCAAGTACAATTTTACAAAAAAAAAAAATGCCTTATAACTCCAAATAACAATTTGTGCAAGAGCCTTTACAAAAAGGAACCCTTTATGAGTTGACTAAATTATTGTAGTAAGCATCCTTAGCCAAACAATTAACTCCCAAAAAATTCCATATGACTCTGGTGCAAATATTACAAATCCTTTATAGAATTAGCAACAACATTCTGCAAAATTTACATCACCCAATTGAAACCTCAAATTGAGGCAAAACGACCTCTCCATAGCTACGACCATAGAATCTGGGTTTGACTTCTTTCAAGGAAATTTTGGCTTGAAAATTGAAGGAAATCTCAAAATAGTAATCAATTTGCTTATTTTTGTGCACTGTCACCACAATGCCTTTCCTATGCAGCTTGAGACCTCCATATCACTGGATTTTGTGTAGAAATTCAATCGGAGGAAATGAATAAACCAGAAGAGAAAATATGCCATCCATTTAAAATCTGCATGGTGTACTCTGAAGTGATTATGTCCCTTTTGCAGACCTACGACCATAGAATCTGTGTTTGACTTCATTCAAGGAAATTTTGACTTCAAAATTCAAGGAAATGTCAGAAGAGTAATCAATTTGGTTATTGTTGTGCAATGTCACCACCAATGCCCACCATTGTCTTTCCTACGCAGCTTGAGACTTCCAGATAGTTAACAAAACTGTGAAATACAAACTCTTTTACAAATCATTGCATTCAGTGTAAAAATTCAATCGAATGAAATGAATAAACCACAAGAGAAAACATGCCATCCACTTAAACTCTTCATGGCGTATTCTGAAGTGATCATGTCTCTTTTGCTCAAAAATATTTATGTAGCTCATATAAAAAAACAACCTAAACTTAGAGGGAACAAAATATGCAAAACCAACAACTTAGGACAACATCTTAGGCATCTATCATTCATAGGCAAAATAGAATATGTGATATCTAAAAATAGCTTCAGCAAGTGCTCCTAAAACATGTCTATGGGAATAATAAGTTCATTCAATGAATGAAGTGTTGCAACCATGATACCACAGTCATTGTGGTTATTAAACAAGTTGTAAACAATAATTGTGTCGAAAGACTTATACTTATTGACAATAGGCACAATTAATCACCTTTTAATCTAAAATTCTAATATGATGACTAACAATTGAAGATGCTAGTATATTCTTAGTCGTCCTCCCAAATCAATAAATGTGATTTACTCCTCATAACTTTCTTGTATTTTTGAATGCATCCATTAACCTGTTTACTTTTTAACATTTACCTAATCATATTAAGAAATTACTGTAGCACTATATACCTTTGGGATTACCACGCTTGGATTTGCTCAGCTGTAGTCACGTTTAATTTTCGGGCTGTCTGCCCGTTTCATTTTCAGAATTTCCACGTGTTTCATTTTCTGGCTTCCGCACAGGTTCCGGCCATTAACCTAAGAGATGAAGCTTTAGCATCGTCTCTCAGCGTTCATCAGCCACGGTATTGAGTGGCTGTGCCAGTATTTTCTCTCTTAACATTTTTACTCAAACACTTGGGCGTCAATCACAACGGTTGTTCGGTCAAATCCCTCAAATAATGTGGTAACCCAGAACGGGAAAGAGCCTTTTCAGTTTACACCGAGTCCTATCTCTAAATGGCACTGACCCAAAGATTGTAGGCTTGCACGACAATGATTATAGTATACTTCCATTAATTTGTCACAGGAGACTAACACGATCTTGAAGGCTTCTCCTTTCTTTATGAGCATACATCGTAAATCTCAACAATTTGTGCAGTGCACTCTATACAAGGATTACAACAGGGGACTGAGAAATACAAACACATTATTTTCCCACAAGATCCTTTACTGGGACCTTCTTTGCATTGTTTCTCATTCCTGAGTGCAGATCAATGACGTCAAACTCAGGTGGGATTCATCCACAAGGGTGACAACGATGGTGGAAACTCTCTTTTCTAACGTGGACATCCAAGATATTATCGGGCTTTATGCACATGAATTCTTGAATTTCACAGTCTCCGTCGGCTAGGATTTTATCCAAATACTAAATACTGTTCAAACTTTCCAAGAATCGGACATCCAATATATTATAGCATACATCATATATGAATGATCACAAAAGATCTACTCGATCTCAACAGATATTTAGAAGAGTTTTAGAATAACTTTGCTCGTGGTGGCAACTTTATGAAAACGTAATTTGCAGCACTGGTTTCCACTTGCTCCGGTATCTACCAATTAATCCTCTTTCACTCCTTCGCTACACACTCTCACTACATTTCACCTCCATGGAAACACTATCATGGATATACCACAATATTATCATTCCCTTAACCTCCATGGAAACACTATCATGGATATACCACAATATTATCATTCCCTTAAGACTAAAGGTGCTTTGACATATCGTGAACATTCAAGACCATCATATCATAAACGTGCTATGATACTACATGATAAAAATACAGAGCAAGAAAATAATTAATCAAGAAGACGAAAATATGGAAGAAAAGGAAGCAAGCCTAATCAATTCATATGTAGATCAATAGTAAATTAATAACACATCTCAATATAATGATCCCACAACTATATTGTAACTAATTGGTTGTTAAGGTTTATTTAGTACTTGTGATTATTTCTAACACTCAGCTATCCCATTCTGTTGCGGATTTTAAGGAATTGTATGATGTAGTTTTATGCCTACCTCTGCACAAATATGTTGAACATCCTTGCTTACATGATCCCTTCCATTATCTATGCTAATGATCTTGATATTCTTCTCCAAATGAGTCTCTACATGCACTTTGAAGTCTTTGAGATGCTCAAAAACTTCAGACTTCTACCTAAGAAAATATACTCGAGTATGTCATGAGTAATCATCAATAAATTTAAACACATGTATTTCCTTACTAATGGATGGATGAGGAAAATTACCAATGATATCATTGTGGTCAAGATCCAAGGGAGAGGCGGCCCTCCAAGCCTTCCCTTTCTCAAACTTCTATTAAGGATGTTTTCCAAGAATGCATCCTTCACAAATTCCTTTGGAAAACTGTATGTCAGGAAAGCCTTTGACCATACCTTGTTTGCTAAGTTGATGCATTTACTTGAAGTTTAGATGACCAAATCTCTCGTGTCATAGCCTACTATCATTATCAACATGAGTTAGTAGCAATGAAATATTATATTTATCAATAAACTTTGAAAATTTATACAACCTAGACTGGTGATTTACCTCACCAACAACAATCTTGAAGTTGTCATGCATGTCATAGATGATTATGGAATCCGGCGTGAATTCTTCCCTTTTTCCTATCCTTGAATGTGTTATTTGACAAAAAGAGATTATATTCATAGAGAATTTTGAAACGTGCAATATGTTCTCAAAACTTCCATGTTGGAGCTCTACTCTTCCCTGTCTTGTGACCTCCACTGGAGTATCATCATCCATGACAATGGGAGGGCCCATGCTAGCAGTTAAATATGATAAAACATCTTTTGGGGATATCGTGTGATGGGATGCACTTGATTCCAAATTGCATGCATTGAGAAAAGAATGAATATCAATCAAAGCATGAGAATTACCTTGTTTTTCTGGTGCTTGATCTCCCAAGTTCTTCTTTGCATTCTCAGGAATGTAGTCCCCAAGACTTTTATGTTGAAGTGTCTATACCATGAGATCTATCATCTTATTAATGCATGTTGATTTAGGATGATTATCACGATTATAGTAACCACTTTTTGTCTTCCCTTTCTTTACCTTTTTAACTCGAGGATTCATCAAGAGGTTTGGAATTTCCTTCCTTCCTTTTCTCATAATGCACCTTGCTCTTTCCTTTCTGCATGGAATTTGGATAGGATTTGCTATTTCTCTCATGCACAACAAGAAGATGTTCCTCGGGGCTCTTGATTACTCCCATATGGATGAGATTATCCTACTCATGTGTTAGAGACTCAATTAACTGATCCAATGACAACATTGTTTAGTTTGCTTCTGATGTGAACCTCATTGTAAGGAATGTCGAGCAACAAATTGCATACTCTTGTCAAAGTTTTGACAAAATTCCAATGATGAACTACTTTTGTTGAGTTGATTTGTCAACATCAAATACTTTAATATGAATAAGAAGGGACTTGAACTTCATGAATAAGTCATGGATATTATCAAATCTTGTTGGATCTAATCAACTCAACTCTGCCTTGAGCATGCAACCTCTCATCTTGTCCTTCTTTCCAAAGAGACCTTCCAATTTGGTCCAAATATCGTTTGGAGTAGTACAAGCATCAATATGAAACAATAACTCGTGGGCCATTGACATGTAAATAAGACCACAAGCTTCATCCATATGGTTGAGATACTTGGATTTCACGATTTCTCCTTTTGGTTCAACTTATGTAGCCATTGTTAATCAGTACAAGCCTCTACCTTTGAGATGATGTAGAGTCCTTTTATTCCACTCGAAATAATTGTGTGGCATGATAAGCATTGTTGGTGGAATTTCCATTCTTTTTTACTGCATCTTTTCTTTGGATCCTACAAACATGTGCCTATGTGCCTTTCTACTAGCAATCTATGGGATCAGATACCATGTACCAAAGTAAGTGATATGCACTATCCTGGTGAGAAAACAAAGGCAAACTTGCAACTGTTGGAGTTAAAACCGAGGTTTCCATGCATGAGTTTCCTCCAATAGTATAACTAAAGTCTAACTAAGTCAAAAGTGAAGAGTATACGAGCCCCTTTTCTTTGAAGGTGCCTGTATTTTTTAGGAGGAGCACTAATTTTTAGGAGATTCCCTAAAAGTAGGAATGATTTGCGGGAGTGACTATTCTCATATATCTCAACATTAGACTAGAAAAATTATGAAAAACAATTACTAGGTGAGTGTGTAATATATCCAACAAGCATTTGGTTTGTCTCTAACCTAGATCAAATGGATTGGATCCCTTACTTCTTGATCCTTCTTCTCTATCATAATAAATTATTCTCCCTTAGTGACCTTCTCCCCTTCATGTGGAATAAGACAAGTAGATCGCTTATCCCCTTTCCTCTTTATCTTAACAACTAAGGGAATGGGTAGAACAATTAAATAAGTAGTGGAAAACATCTCAATCAGACGTTTAATATTCTTTGAGGATGACGTCATAGTATTCCACTAGAAATTTGTGGATGAAAAAATTCTTATAGTTATTCCCAATGTTCACAAGTCTCAATCCATCATGTAGGTCCTCTCTGAATCCATGAACACCTCATGTACCTCTATTAATCAAGGTAATCTTTAACACTCCTACTATTGTTCAAATCAACATTTCCAATATTCTTGGATTTCAACAAATCTCCCTTCCCTCCAAATATATGGGTTCTCCACTTGGGGAGAATTCCTTTCACAACTCTTCTTGGGAGGACCTACTCAAAAATATGGAAAACAAACTAGCCAACCAATATTTTCTTTCTCTCAACATTCTAATTCATCGTTTTCTTCTCAAAACAGTCCTTCATACCATGCCATTATACATGTTCTCTACACTAGCTGCACCAAACATTATTCTAAAGTTCATCTACAATATTCAATGATCCTTTATTTGGGGAGGGGAAAAAAAGGATACAAATGGGCATTGGTCACATGGGATAAACTGTGTCAACCCAATTAGATGGATTATAAAGGATACAAGACCTTGAGATATTAATCTCTTCTTTAGGGGAAAAAACATGGTGGTGTTGGCTTCATATAAAAGGAAACTTATGGGGGAAAATATGCTGCCTAAAATATTTTCCAAACATCTATACTCAATATTTGATCGACCTAGAGGGAAACATTTCAAACTCCTTGATTTGGATCATATCCTGGAACAACAAAAAAGAAATAAAAAACCATTACTTTTGGGGGGTTTGAAGTGGTTCAACCAATTTGTTTTGGTATAATTCTTGGAAACAACACCCATCTTGGAGAACTCACATAGAATTATATTTGTTATGTGATGACATCCTCAATTGGAATAAAAAAATCTTGAATTAGTATTGGAACTGATCCAGGGGATCAAATTTTTCTCAAAAATTCAAAGTGCTCAGAATCACCTCCGATCGAACGAGAGCGTAGGCCTCGTCATTACAAACCCAACACAACTCATTTGGGTTCAAATGGATGTCGGGAGCGAGAGATATCCCATTCTGTTAAAAATGACAAAGAGGCAAAAAAAATGGATGTTGACTGTACAGTCCGTACGATTGCTGACGTGGCAGTCCGTACGACACGTGGAAGACAGTTGTGTGGATAGTTGGCATGTGATGTGGCATGTTTGCAGCGAATGGGATGGAAAAACGTGGCCCAGCCAATGGCCGCCATGTGTCATATATATATTGGTTTAAAATTATGTTGTTGGTCGGAGTCGACCCCACGACCTTCGGGAAGGGGGGAGAGACTTGGGAAGGGCCACCAACCGGTGCGCCACTGGTTGGTCCTTGTTATATATATGGAAATATATTTATATATGTTTCCATATGTGGATAGTTGGGGCACGACCGGGCTGGGGCTTAGCCCGAACCATTGGTCGCATATTGCGTTAACATATGACCCATTGCTATACCATTTGGCACGCACACGATTGTGTTTTGATTTGGTTTCAACGGTTATACAAATGACCCACCACTTGTCCTTTAACCATTGACTTATGGAAATGAGGGCCTATGTTTTCACTTGCGCGTGGTCATATGGGTCATACGACCTTGCCCTTGATGGTTAGGGGTTAGGTGTGCCCGTAACCGTCCTACAATTTGCATGGTTCGCATGGTTGCATCTTGTGCTAAGTTTTTACGCTTAAATATGCATGTGGGCTAGGTTGAGCCAACAAGGGTGCATTTTGTAGATGCAAAGACAACAAGTTTGAAGGGGGACTTCCAGGAAGCCTATCTTCTTCAGTTTTTGGCCAAACGAGGTGCCGAAAAAGCCCAGCTAGGGGTTTTTGGACATTTTGAAGCTATTGGAGCAGTCTATTTGGCATTTTGAGCATTGTAAAGCACATTTTTTAGCACTTTGAGAAAATAATAAAAATGATCCATTGGAAGCTGGACCAGGAGATGTAGCCCAAGAGAGGGGTGAACTCCTTTATCATTTGTTGTGTTATGTGTTTTCTGTTCATTGTTATTGCTGCTGTTTTTATGCATCTTGAATGAGTAAATCCTATTAAAGTTGTGTTGCAAACACTAGTACATATTGTAAAAATTCCAACGTTTTGTTTGCGGCGTTATGGACAAAATTGTCCATATTGTCGCAAAATAGAGGAAATTTATAAAAAAAAAATTCATGTTGTCCGATAACGTCGCTCTTGCCACGTTCACGTCTCTCTTTCCATGTTAACGTCGGTATTTCCACGTTAACTTCGCTCTTGCCACGTTTTCCACTGGAACGTCTCTCTTGCCACGTTTTCCACTGGAACGTCTCTCTTGCCACGTTTGTGAAGATGTATGTCTCTCTTGCCACGTTAACGTCGGTCTTGCCATGTTAACGTTGCTCTTGCCAAGTTTTCCACTGGAACATCTCTCTTGCCACGTTTTCCACTGGAACATCTCTCTTGCCACATTTGTGAAGATGTATGTCTCTCTTGCCACGTTACCGTCGGTCTTCCCACGTTAACGTCGCTCTTGCCACGTTTTCCACTAGAACATCTCTCTTGCCACATTTGTGAAAATGTATGTCACAATTGTGACGTTTTGGAAACTAGGTTTTCCCCTCCAATGGTCACCTTAGTATGTTCACCAATTCAAAATACCAACGGTCACTTAGGACTTTTTTACGTTGGAATTGCGACGTTACAAACTCTATAAATATGTTGCATTTGATGGATGTTGCGACAAGTTTGCTATAATAACGACGCTTCAAAAAGGGTTGGGACAACTTCCAACACCTCCTCAATTACAACTTGACCTCCTTCATGCTTCATCACCATTTATATG
>JZKD02S1600960.1:96125-116649 GCA_000966675.3 Picea glauca
TGAATCGTTATTATTCCTATGCATTCCATTCGCTCGGATTGAAATGGCTTGGAGGTTGCAACACAAAGTATCTCTGCAATTGGTTCTATGGGAATTCACTGTCATTTCGTAAAGAGCCAACGACTGACTGCTGCATTGGAGGCTGATGGCGTGGAGAAGATCGTTGTCCAAGTTCGATAAGAAAAGAAGGAAGGTGTATCTCTGGATTTAATTGTCAAAGAAGAGGACCACATTGTTGTAAAAGAGGACCAGACATTTTGTGGATTGTATGGGAGAGTCGATATATGATCTATAGAGAGATTGTAACGATGAAGAAAGTTGCTCAGGTGAAAAGTACTCTGTCCAAATCGTTGTAGAAAGCCTCCCAACAGGAAGAACAATCATCGTTCATTGAACCCACAGTAATTGTTGAATCATCAGTTCAATTGAGAAACAGTTGGATGGCTGTACCAGTTATCATGTACAGAGAAGCGCTTGAGGATTTAAAGTGTGGACGAGTTCTTGTTGGTTTGATCTAAAGTGTGTATGTTATATTTATTTTGTACATAAAATTGTATAATGCAGAACCAATTATATATAAAAGAGTGACGTAATTCAAGCTTGTAGTTTGTTACGAGGAAAATCACCTTATACTATTGATCCAAAATGGATCTAGGAAGGCCTAAAAATTAAAAAAATTGGAATCACACGAAACCAGCGTCATTGTGTTGGGTTCGTCGCGTCGATTCCGACCATATAATTTTTCCAAGAAAGGACACCGTATGCGAAAGTTATCGCATTTTGATGAATTTCCCAAATAGAAATAAAAAAATCAATTGGTCAAAGCAATAGGTCATCTGCTTACCTCAACAGTACGTCAGCATGATGTCATGATGATGTCAACAGGAACACGTGGCAACACGAGAAGGTGACATGTGTCACTCATTTTTGTTATTTTCAGGGGTTGATGTGGACCAATCAAAATTTCACACGTGGCACTGTACGAATGTGACACGTGGTCGTATTGAATGTTGACGTGGCCCAATGAAAGGCTGACACGTGGAGGTAGAAACGATAGGTGGTAGTATGGATGCTAATGTGGCAGTTGACTGGGAAAGTGACGTGGCACCCAAGATTTAGCCAATGTTGGCTAGGCCAAAAATTTGTTCTATTTATAATCTGTAGGATTCGAACCACGAACCTCCCAATGAAATGACTTAACCACCGATGTGCTAACCAATACCCCGCATGTGTAGTTTGTTTGAACATGTGGCAGAATGTTGTTCTAAGTTAATGGTTGGTGGGTTTTTTGGGATAAGCCCCGGTCGGCGGGGGCTAGCTCGTCCGACCAAGACCATATGACCAGGAGTTTTAGCCAGGGCGTCAGAGAATAAGGTGCCAACACAGGTCACATGGAGCGCAATGCAAACAAGGGCCTACGACTAGGGGGCTAGAATGCATATTTTCCCAATTTGGATTTGTAACTATAGTGTATGGATTTTATGGTTTTTTTATGCTGGGAGACTTTTTCCCAAAACTGAGGAGCGAGAGCCTTTTTTGAGCCTAGATCTTGGGAGGAAGTTGGGATAGGATCTCCAAATCAAGATCTATATACTTCAGAGGTTTTTGGCAGTCCAAGGACATTCATATTATCAGAATGATGATGAGTTTGTGAATCTTGAAGCCATTTTTATGCCGAGAAGCCATTGAGGAAGTGAACTTTGGAGGCCAAGTCCAGGAGCTACACTCAACCTCTTTTAGTGTTGTCAGTTGTGTTGGATTCTTGATGTCAAGAAGAAGATATACATACCAGTTTGTAATCCTTTTGATGCATTTTTGATGTACTTTTGAAGCATTGAAGATAAATAAGAAAGCCTCCCCCACTGAGACAAAGGCTTGGAGATGTCGGAAACCTTGTCGAACTCTGTTATCAATCTTGATATTATGGTTTGTTTTTCCTTATGCTTACTTTATGATATACATTCTTTATGATGGCTGCAATGTTATTTCATTAAGTTCTTCTTCTTTCCCTAATTCCTAAGTGGTAATTGAACACATGCTTAAAACTCAACCAAGTCTTTAAAGATCACTTTTGGATCAAGTGGTATCATAGAAGGTTGATAGTTGGTTGTTTGAGTTTGCATGATTACCAGGGAAAAGCTAAGTCATGGTGAAGGTGATATTGTAGAAGGATTTTGATCCAGTTGGATCTCAGTGGCCATCCACCTTTTCCATTGAATCACCATTTTGAGCCTGTGGTTTTGATAAACCATGACATTCACCCTTTTGGTGGGGAATGGAATGTAATACCATCTTCATTATTTAATTACATACATCATGTAATGGTATTATGTACATGCCTACAACATAGTGCTAATGCAACAGATCTCATTAGAACTCCATAGTTAAGCGCACTCACGCTAGAGTAGTACTGGGATGGGTGACGACCTAGGAAGTCCTAGTGTTTTACATGCCTATCGAATTTTACAAAATTAGTCCAATTTATCCCACATGCATCATGGGAATTGTTCTCCTCTCACTCTCTCATATATATAATTGAGGTGAAGGAGGCCCTTTCAGCATGCAATGGAGTGTGATGTAAAGCTTCTTGCGAATGAAGTGTAGCCAACATCTCTTTCTTTTTAGAGATAAGCTACCCCATTTTTCTAGTTTGTGCTCTATAGTGTTTTTCTATCTTATTTAGTAATAGAAGTTGGGGTTCACTGTATTTTTGTGTTCTCTTCTATATCTTTGTGTATTTCATTGTTATACATCAGTTATATTTCTGCCTTCATGTCGCTCTCAAAATAATTTGGATCAATGGTATCAGAGCAGTCTGCTCCTTGTCATTTCTCAGAGCAGGTCACCGACAAGGTTATGGTATAGAGATTTGGGTCTCGAGATAGTTTTGCTTGAGGAAAACCACTCTCGTTAACCCAAGAGACCTCCCATGGTGGAAGAAAAGATAGATGACAGAGCAGGAGATCCTTTCAAGACATTGCTCGAGGAATCCCTCATGTGAAAAAGGAATGAGTTGATGGACAAATTCACTCATATCCTTCGAAGACTACTGATGGCAACATTTGAGGCATCTTCAACAATAAACCATTTCACAAGTCAATTTTGATATCCCTTTATTTGAAGGCCAGATAGATGCAAATGCTCTAGAAAAATGGTTGAATCTACTAGAAGGTTATTACTCTGTCCAAAAAAAAATTGACAGTGAAAAGATCACCTTCACACTCCTTAAATCCCTTACCCATGTCAGATCTTGGTGGAAAGGTTACTAGGAGAGGTACACTGCGGATGAATCTACATTATTTGGGAGAGAACCCACTTGGGTGGCCTTTGTAAATTCTCTAAAGGAGGAGTTCTACCCTGTCGAAAAATATGATGACCAATACATGAGATGGACAAATCTGTGTCAAAAAAGAGACCAGATGGTAGCGGATTACGCCAACATATTTCATACCTTGCACTCAAAGTTGGGTATCAAAGACTCCGAGTGGCACCTGGTTTTGAAGTACCGCAGTGGTCTACACAGGTACATCCCAACAAAGATGGATTTCTTGGACATCTCCTCACTGGGAGTTTCTTATTTATATGCAGTCAAAATTGAGCAGAAATTCAAGCAACAAAGTAAGAGGCAGAAGCATGGATAGAGAAAGGAAGTCCAACCTCAAGAGATCCAGTCCTAGATGTAGGGAAAGAAGGGTAACGCGAAGTCTAATAAGTCACGAAAAAGTGGTGTGAGGTCCACAACAACCCTTGGCACAACACTGATGAATGTCGCTCAATACAGTCATTGGTGGTTGAGCTCAAAGACAAAGAGTCGAACCCTGACTTAGACCCTGATTCAAAAAATAATAAAAGGAAACAAATCATTGATGCAGAACCTACTGCTACTATCACAACTGCAACAATCCAACCAGAAGAGAATCCCGAGGAGAGGGTGCGACTCTCCCATTCATAGATGTGGGTGAAGGGGACCCCATTACATTTTCTTGTTGATAGTGGAAGCCTAATGAACATCATCTCAATAGGGGTAGTCAAGTCATTATATTTTCAAACAACAACACACCCATAGCCATACAACATCGGGTGGCTTTGCCAGGGTCAAGATATTTGTGTCAGCCAATTGTGTCTCCTTTCCTACGGCATCAAACCCTTCAAGGATGAGGTATTGTGTGATGTTGCCCCACTGGAATTTTGTGATGTTCTATTAGGCTAACCATATATGTGGAGGCATCATGTTATTTATGAGTCTTGACCTCGTAGCGTCATTTTTACTCTAAAGGTTCAACTATACCAAATACTAGTGGTAGTTACGACCAGGGATGATTTTAGGGGATAAATTTCGCTTGTGGGCTAATTTTCCATGGTTTTTCCAAAAACGAGATTCGTTATTTTAAAAATGATTCGCCCAAGTTCTATAGGATAAAATTATTTTTCCTTAAAAATCGCCAATATTTTATAAAAACTATATAAAATACTTAGAAATTTGAATATTTTTACAAAAATATCACCAAACATTTATAGTTGACATATGAAGGATTAGTAAGATTCACCAAGGTTTCTACATTTTAAAATAAATTTCCATCCTTAAAATCATCCCTTGTGTCGACTATTGTCCCACGAAAACAATGCCACAAATTAATCTCTCATACTATAAAGTTTATCCTCTTCAAAATCTGATCAGAAGGTGAACATAAGGACACTGCAACCATTGCAGCCTTAGCCTAAGGCCTTTCTATACATCAGAAGATGATCAACAAGATTGTAGAAGAGTCCCAAGATGTTCGTGTTGCACTTATGGGGGTGCCTCCACACTGCCCAGTCAAGCAAGGTTATAACAAAACTCTTCATACTCTTCATGTTGCATCTTCACCGATAGAGTCCTCCCACACTCGGGTATATCATGAAGCTAGATTGGTTGAACAAATCCAACCCCTCCATCAACAGGTTCATGACAGCCTTGAACAAGTTAAGAACGGAAACTTCTTCAACAAGGAAAGCAACACACCAAGCTTCATATTTCACAGAAGTCTCCCCGTCTACCAACAGAACTTGATGCAATGGAGACCATTTCCTCATAAGGGGGGAGGAATGATCCATATGGATCTCAGTGGCCATCCACCTTTTCCACTAAATCACCATTTTGAGCCCATGGTTTTGATAAACCATGACATTCACCCTTTTGATGAGGAATGGAATGTAATGCCATCTTCATTTTTTAATTACAAACATCATGTAATGGTCTTATGTACATGCCTACAACATAACATCAATGCACCGGATCCCATTAGAACTCCACAGTTAAGCACGCTCGAGCTAGAGTAGTACTGGGACGGGTGATCGCCCGAGAAGTCCTAGTATTTTACATTCCTATGGCATTTTATAAACTTAGTCCAATTTATCCCACATGCATCATGGGAATTGTTCTCCTCTCACTCGCTCATATATAATTGAGGTGAAGGAGGCCATTTAAGCATGCAATGGAGTGTGATGTAAATCTTTTTTTGAATGAAGTGTAGCCAACATCTCTTTCTTTTTAGAGATAAGCTACCCCATTTTTCTAGTTGGTGCTCTAAAGTGTTTTTCTATCTTATTCAGTAATAGAAGTTGGGTTTCACTATATTTCTATGTTCTCTTCTATATTTTTGTGTATTTCATTGTTATATCTCAGTTATATTTGTTCCTTCATGTCGTTCTCAAAATAATCCGGATCATAGATCCAGATATTGGATCAAGAAAGATGACTTCTCAAAGTGAGAAGATGGCATCTGAAGAAGGAATGTCTTAGAACAAGATAGAGTTTCAAAAGACATTGTTCACCATGTCTGATATGGTAAGAGTATTATATGATGATTACTTGGAATGGAAGAGGCCTTCCCAAGGGGAATCTTCAAAAAAAGACAAAAGTGAAGAAGGAGAGGATTCTCCTAAACCTCCTCCTTCACCTCCTTCATCTCCATTATATTCTTCTTCTTCAAGTACAAGTGCAACTTCTACCATAAGAAAACATTCCCATAAACATAAACATGATATTCCATTTCTTAAGCTTGATGTGAAATTCAAATTTCCCATGTATGATGGTGAAGTCAATGTTGAGAGGCTTGATAATTGGTCAGAAAGATGGAATTTTATTGCAGTGTGAAATAAATTAGAGATGAGGCAACCCAAATCAAGTTGGCATCTCTTCATCTTGCACGCACAACACTCATCTGGTGGCAGAGTAAGTTGCAACATCGTACTCAACAAGTTGGTAATGTATTTCCATCATGGAAAGATTTTGTATTTGCACTTATAAAGAAATTTTATCCTTTAGGTTATAAGGAAAAAGATTTAATTGAATGGAAATTTCTTAAACTGAGAAAATGACAAACGGTGCAAGAATACATGGACGAATTTCGTAAGATTGAATTAATGTTAAATATTCCATTACATACACAAGAAACTCTAATGAAGTATATAGGAGGTTTACTTGCACATATTCGTAACACTATATTTGTGTTTGGACCTACTAATCTTGATGAGGTTTCTATTCAAGCAACATACATTGAAGCAGGGAAAACATGAGTTGGTGTATCAGGGGAGTCGTCTTCAAGGAAAGAAGGCATAAGAAAGGGGAATGGAAAGAAAACAAATTCAGCAACTGTGAAGGAAGAGAATATTTCTTGAAAGCTTTGCAGGAAAGAGGGGCATGATGATGACCATTGCTAGAAATTGCATCCAGAGAAGAGACTAAATTGGTTCAAAGAAAGGAAAGGGAGGTAAACAATTGCAACATCAACATGACCAACAGAATTAGGATATGATTTAGGTGATGAGACTACGATCAAAACAATTGGTTTGACAGGTAAAATTGGTGATGGTTCTGATTCATTAAGTAAGTTGTTTCATCTAAGGGTCATAATGCAACATACTAAGATTGATACATTGATAGATAGTGGATCTCAATATAACTTAATTTCAGAGGAAGTGGTTAAACAATTGGGATTGAAAAATAAGCTACATCATAATCCTTACTCACTTTAATGGATATGAAACAATCATAAATTGCACATAACAAAGAAATGCACTTTAAAGTTTGCAATTTCATCAAAGTTTGTGGATGAGGTAACGTGTGATGTGGTGCCACTAAATGAATGTGGAATGGTCTTAGGAAGCCCTTATTTGTATGATCGCAAAGAAATCTTCAACATGGAACATAATAAATATCACTTAACTAAAGAAGGAAATGAATATGTTGTACATGCTCATCACATAAAAGAAAATCAATCTCTTCAAACAATGCAACAATTAAGGAAGGAAGGTTATGAAAGAAACACACCTATAATTGTGCCAAGTAAGGCAGTTGATCTTAAGCATGAACATGAGATGGTTGTAGAATGGTAATTCAATCATACTTTGCTTCACGATAAGCTAATGTTGTGAAAGAACATCAAACATATCAGTTCATTTGAAGTCATATTTTTTATGTTATCGCTGCTAATGTTTTCAACATGGATGGTAGTGGCTTCAGTAAGATGTGAATGAGTTCAAGTGGCTAACAATATGCTTTCAGTTGTCATGTTTGTTTTGTAATTGATTTTGATGTGACAAGTGCACAGGACAGAGTTTAAAAACAAAGGACCAGTGGGGTGGCCTATCCCTCATTTGATGACTGGTTAATACCCTTTTGGAGGACCAAAAGGTCCTAATGGTGAGGCATGATCCAAAATGAATCCATGAAGGCCTAAAAATCCAATTTCTCAGAATCATAGGAAACCAACGCCATTTCATCGGTCTCATCACGTCAATTCCAACCATATAATTTTTTCCAAAAATGTACACCGTATGCAAAAGTTATCGCGTTCTAATCGATTTCCCAAACACGCAAAAAAAATCAACTGGTCAAAGTCAACAGGTCATACTACTAACGTCAGCAGTATGTTAGCATGGTGTCATGATGAATTCAACAGGGACATGTGGTAGATCGATAAGGTGACATGTGTCACTTGTTTTTGACATTTTCAAGGGCTCATGTGGACCAATCCAAATTTGACACGTGACACTATAAGGATGTGACACATGGTCATACGGAATGCTGACGTGGCCCAATGATAGTGATGCAGGCCCCCTCCCCTCCTGGGGTTCTGCGACCTCCAAGTGTCTGGATATTTCATTGTCCTGAGTCAGATTGACTCTGCAGGTCCCTCTTTGAACCCAATTTAGCTATACACAGGTCCATTTTTCCTTCTATGTGCAGATCCCGATAGACCCCCGGGCTAATTTCCACACACTCCCAAAACCCTAGTTTTAGGCGTAAGTCCCTTTGGCATTAGCCCCCCATTCATATGACCCTAGGTCATTTCCTTGTGCTAATGAGTGATTGTGGGCGTGGGAAATATTTGTTTCAAACCAACATGCTTTTTTCCCCGCAATACTCCTCGTGCTCCTATGTATCCATTCACGAATACCACGGTTCCAATTGTGGCCCGCTCAAGGAAAATTAATGTCCGAGCATGTCCTGGCCCCACAATCCTTCTCGTCCATCAATCTCTTGCCTCTCGATCAACGACTGATATCAAATATCCTTTCCTGCCTCCTAGGTTACGACTGATTCCAACTTTTCAGCCTTCGGGAGTTTCAACTCTCAACCTTTGCTTTTCCCTATGTGACAATCTTCTGGAGTAGAATATCTACTGACACTTGTCACCCTGAATCCACAGTTAGGATTTCCTCCATGAGTCTCATTATCACATTTATTTGTAACGGGGTGGTTTCCTAAGAAATGGACCCCTTTGGCAAAAAACAAAGTGGAAATAAGTAGGCTAAAACCCATGTATCCTATTTTTTGTGTGCACAGGTGCATATCACTAAGCGACGCATAGATCTAGGAAGAAAAGATCCGTGCACCCATATATACGGTGCATGAGCCATATCAGACACCCCCTCCTAAAGTTCTGCCTTTAACAAGGGGGGGGGTCTGAGTTGGTGGTTCTAAAATGCGGGGCCCCCACTAACATGTCACCCTCTCCTTAACTCGAACCCCCCACCCCCCCCACCTAAAACATATTACCATTGCCTACCCCCTTTGAGTATACTGCTTACTTCCATCCTATACCACTACCGACCCCCGCTGACATCTGTCTTCCACTCCATCTCTCACATTTTCCCATCATATCTTCCGCTCTCCCTCCTCGTCTCATGATGGTACACATGTCCTCCACTCATCCTCGGACCATGTCCCTTATCACTCCCGTCTACCATCTCCTGCCAAGTGTTCTACCACTCACCTCCTTCTAGGCAGATGGTCCCCATCCCATCCACTATCACAACCTTTTTCTCTACCCCCACTTCATCACCTTGTGCCACTTCATCGCCAACCTATCCCAACACAACACTGACATTTTCCACCACCCATATTTTCCCGGTCACCTTCCATCTACCATGACTGTCCACATGGGAATCTTTCACCTCAACTCCATGTCGATGAAGCATTCACCCCTACCAAATCCTCTTCCACATTTGTCATCTAGGTCCCCTTGCAACAATTCAACAAAGAAGCAGATAGCCAAGGGAAAACTGCCATGTCATCCAATGCAAGCGTTGACTCCACCCACTCATATCCCAATGAAGAAGTTAATGTAAATAAGGGAGGTGGGTGAGACATCATCTTCTTCTTTAGACAGAATGCCAGAAAGAGACAAATCATAGAGACAGGACATCAGTCTGGGCTGACAGAGATCGTGCCTGACAGAATACTGCATGGGTAGTCTAGACAACATCTGCATGCGCAACCTATCACAGAAACTCACCAACACAAAGCCTTGAACTCATGACATGATCGCACCTTCAGTAGGGGAGATAGTTCTAAGTATATATAGGAATTTTTGCCATTTTTTTAGTGTCGATGGTTGAGCGGAGCTCCTGATTATAAAGTTTTAGTAAAATCCTATGGTTCTTTGGTTATGTTATGCCTTTGATATTTCTTGTCTAATGAAAGTCAGTTTCTCTTTCATCTCTTTGTAACGACTGTATTATAACACTCGAGCATGGAAGAGCCAGTCTAGGATAGTTGTGTTTGTGTGATGTATGTTTGATCACAGTGACACCATTGTCAGTTTTAATCAGTTCCCTATGTTGCTTTCCTTCCAACACTGAATAACTCAGGCATGGATGATCCATTTGGGAGATTATTAGTGAATAGTGATGTATGCTTGATTTCAGTTCATGATACTTTCATTTAGTTTCTTGTAGCTCTGATCCAAGAAGATATTGTCTTTCGATTTTTCTTCTCCTTTGGCTACTGAAAGACTAGACGTTCACAACAGACCACTTCTCCTTCTTTAATTTATTCCCCCTACTCACCACTATGGAGTAAATCAATGACTGAGTTACATCAAGACCTCACTTGTCTATGCATGCCAACCCAGTTTTTTGAGTTAAAGCGATATAATATTGAGACTGTGTCCATTAGAGAACCCTTAAATTTATTTATTGTGACATACAAATTGATGGGCCTTGGGCTTACCTCTACTGCAATCCAGAGGTGACTTCTAGTGCCAACATTTCTGGCACCATTGTCGGGGACGAAGTTGAATATTTTCCCTGGGACTGAATGACAAAGCTTATTGGTTCTGAAGGTGCATCAGAGCCCAGTACATATATATTGCGACTGTGCACCTGGAAACTCCACTGTGGTGACTCTGTTAAGGCCAATCCACTGACAACTCCATTGTTTCAGCTGTGGGTTCTTGAGGCATACACACAAGGTTGACTCCCCAAATTCCCTTAGAAACACTTGAAGTCGACCCAGAGAAAATTATCAGAAAGGGAAAGGCCCTTCGAGAGATTACTTCTATTGTTGAACCAGGTATTTCTGATGGTTTTCACTATTTTATAGGAACTCCAATTTCTTCTTTTCATCCTTCTCTTATACTTGTTATTGGAGTTTCCGTAACTTTAAATATTGGGAGTGTTCCTACTGAGTTTTCCTCTCCTGGTCTTGGATTGAAGGGAGAAACCACTGCCACCCTCCTCTCTCCTTAAATTGTACCGTGGTTTAGACCCAATGCCTCAAAATATTTTCCTACCTTGGGCTTTACCACTCCTCCTCATATTAGAGTTACTGATTTCACAAAAAGGGAAAACTTTGTTCCCCCAATCCTGATATCCTTTTCTTTGAATCCTATGTTGTTTCCATTTCCTCTTGGAAGCTCAGTGTCAGTATCTCCTATTCTAACACCTTCTCCTCCTAGTTCACCTCCACCTCATATCCCTATGGCAGGTGCCAATCCCCCTAGAAATAGAATATATGTCATAGTGGTTGCAAGATATTCCCCTCTTTTCTTACCTTATCCCATGAATGCTCTCCCTACTGGAGATTACCTAAAATATATGCCCAAGTTCACTAGAGAAGAGGACATAATTGCTGAAGAGCACCTTTCTTCCTTCTATATCTATGTAGACAATCTAAATATTGAAAACGAAGATGTTTGTATGAGAGTCTTTGTCCAGAGCCTTGATGGTGAGGTTAGGAAATTGTTTAGGGTATTGACCCCTAGATCTATTAACGAAATTAAAGATCTAGATGATATTTTCTTGAGGTAGTGAGGGGATAAAAAATATTTTATGTATTACATCATAGATTTTGGATACCTGAAGAAAAAGGAAGGAGAATCTGTCTCTGAATTCTCCAAAAGGTTCAATAAAATGTACAACAAAATCCCTGCTGAGATAAAACCTACAGAGGCCTTTGAAAAGATCACTTATGCTAGTGCCTTTGACCCCTATTTCTACCTCCTGTTGAGAGAAAGAAGAGCTACTTCATTGGCTCTTATGCAATATGTAGAACTGGAAGTAGAATCCAATGTGTTGAAAGTTGACATACTTAGGAGAAAATCCGACAGAGACAAAGGGAGAGGAATATCTAAGGAATCAACCTCTAGTTATTTTGCATCTCACCCGCAAGTAGATGAATTAACCAAGATAGTGAAGTCCCTGTCTATAGAAATGGAGAAGATAAAATTTGAAGGGAAGCAAGGTTATAAGAATGTCCCAACTACAGATAAGAGAGGTAACTTCAAGAGGTTGAATAACAATTCTCCTCATATTATGCCAAGGGAACAAAGGGACAAACATATAAATGATCAGAAAATTCAAACCCCTCTTCAAAACAACCTTGTTACTAATGAAGAAAGGGAAGAAGAAGAGCTTGAACCTGAAATCCATTGTATTGGGGACACCTCCCCATTTCCCCATTTAACTCAATCTGCCTACAAGGATTCCCTCATGAACAATCAAATAAAAGAACTGAGTAAGGTGGAGAAGGCCAGTAGAAGTCCCAATAAATACAACCTCCGGTATAAAAAGAAAGAAGGGAAGTCTGACATCCCTGATCAACCTTCCATAGTAGAGAAGGCTACTAAAGAAACAACAAACATCAGCAAGGAAAAGAGAGCTCAGAATTCCCCACCAATAGCCAAAGACCTTACCTCAGAGGTGAGAGAAATTATGAATCCCCCTTCCTCCTTTAGTTTTGATAATGAAATCCAAAAGATCAGAATCCCTGTGCCCCTTTCAAAGATGGTTAAACATTAAGACTTCAAAAAATCCATGTCTAAATTGTTGCAGTCTGAGCCATCTTTCCATTCCACAGACTTAGTAAATATCCAAGATGAAAAGCCAACAGTTATCTTAGGTCCTATGGTAGAAGACAGAGATGATTCATCCCCTCCCTTCTACGCATCATTGAACATACATGACAAGGTGCTGCATAATTTTCTGATGGATTCAGTGGCTTCCCATATTCTCATGCCCAAAACTGTCATGGAAGAACTCGGGCTGGAAGTCACAAAATACTATCATGATTTGTACTCTTTCGATTCAAGGAGGGTGCAATGTCTTGGTGTCATCAAAGACCCGGTGGTAACTTCGTTTTATATGCCCATGAAAAGTGTGGCTATGGATATTGTGGTGGATGATGTTCCTCCCAAGTTCGGCATGTTATTGTCAAGATATTGGATAAAAAGGATTGGGGGAACATTACAAATGGACCTCACATATGCTATCATTCCAGTGTTCAGAGGGGAGCATAGGAGACTGTACAGGGAAGCTCAGTTGGCCTACATTATCAGTGATGAAGAAAACGCCACCAATCAACCTATTTTCATTCTAGATATTGATTTGGGATCTATCATGTTATAACTCACTAATTCTCTTATGTCTCCCCTTAAAATCAGAAAGAATTCCCCCACCCTCTGGGAAGATTCTCCTCCAATTACCCTTGTTTGGAAAATGTTCTTTGACGGAGCCTCTTTTGGGGAAGGAGCTAGTGCTAGAGTGGTATTTGTTTCACTTGCTTAGAAAACCATATCTCTGTCATACAAAATAGAATTTGAAGCTACCAACAATGTGGCAGAGTATGAAGCTATGGTTTTTGGATTGAGAGCTGCAAAGGACATGATGATTGAAAAGTTAGTAGTGTTTGGCGATGTTGAGTTAATTATTTAGCAGGTCAGAAATATTTACCAGGACAAACACCCTCAACTCAGGAGTTACAGAAATGAAGTGTGGGACTTGATTGACAGTTTTTTCTTGGCCTTCAACATTTTATTCATCCCTAGAGAAGAAAATAAAGTGGTCTATTATTTGGCTACCTCAACAAGAAATTTCAAAGTCCCTCTACCTCCTAAAATCAGGTATGATGTAGAAATGAAATACAAGCCCTCTATACCTGACAATATCAAGCATTGGAAGGTGTTTGGGGATGATCATGAGATAAAAAGGTTCCTTGAGATAGTTGATGAATTCTCAGTGTTGCACATTGATTAAGATCATGACTCTGGAGTGGGTCCTCATGATGATATTTTTCTGAGCAAGATTGTTGACTATCATATCGTCCCGTTGCCTAGAAATGACATCCGAAAGGGACTAGTCCCTTTAGAACAATTATTTGACAGAAATGATGTGGCAGTAAAGGGTAAAATATCAAATAATGGTGTTGATGTGGATGAGTGAAATATTGGCATAGAGAAGGAACCAAAAATTTTCAAATTGTCAAGAAGCCTGTCAAGAGAGCAGAGGGCCGAGTATATTGAGCTATTAAAAGAATTTTCTGATGTGTTTTCCTAGACCTAGAAATACCTCAGGACATATCACACTAGTTTTATTGAACACAAGATCCCCCTGAAGAAGGAAGCCAAACCATTTAGGCAGAAGTTGAGATAGATAAATCCTATGTTGCTTCCTATTATGGAAAGGGAGGTGAATAATATTTTGGATGCTCAAATCATTGTGCCTCTGAGATATTTTGAGTTGATAGCCAATCTAGTCCCAGTAAGAAAGAAGAGTGGAGAAATTAGACTCTGTGTCAATTTCAGGAATCTGATTAGGACCTTTAGGAAGGACAATTACCCACTGCCAAAGACGGAACATATATTGCAGAGGGTGACAGGCGTGTCCAGGATTTCCATTATTGAAGGATTTTCGGGCTACATTTATATCTTTTTCTTTCTAGAGGAAATAGAAAAAACAACCTTCACCATTCCTTGGGGTACATTCATGTATGCCAAGATGTCCTTTGGATGAATGAATGTAGGAGCAACCTTTCAGAGAGCTACGGATATCACCTTCATTGGGGAGAAGGATAAGTTTGTAATCATCTATCTGGATGACATAACAGTCTTTTCCAGATCTGATAAAGAGCATTGTTGTCATTTGAGGAAGGTCTTTTTGAAATGAAAGAGGTCCGGTCTCTCTTTGAATCCCAAGAAATCATTGTTTTCCATGAGGGAAGGGAAATTATTGGGGAACATAGTATCAATTGAGGGGATCAGAATTGATCCCAGCAGGGTGGAAGTGATCCGAACCCTATCACTCCTAAGGTCCAGGAAAGAGGTACAATCCTTCCTGGGAAAAATTAATTTCTTGAGGGGGTTTGTTTCAAATTTTGTTGAGCTAGTGAAGCATGTCACAGACTTTCTTAGAAACGGAAATGAAGTAAAATGGACTGTTGAATCTCGAGAATCCTTCAGCCAGATCAAGAAGGCATTGACTAAGGCACCTGTGCTTGTCAGTCCTGATTATTCCAAATATTTTCTATTTTTTTCTTTTGCTTCTTTTAATACGGTGGTAGTTGTTTTATTGCAGAATAATGTTGAAGGGCTAGAGCAACCAAATTCATTTTTTAGTAGGGCATTGAGAGATGCAGAGACAAAATATGACATAATGGAGAAACATGCCTATGCCTTGGTGAAGGCTCTTAAATCTTTTAGAATATATGTTTTGCATTCAATGATCATTGCATATGTTCCTTCATCTTTGATGAAAGACATTCCCATTCCTCCTGATATAGATGGGAGAAGGAGCAAGTGGATTGCCAAAATCCTTGAGTTTGATCTTGAAATAAAGCCCACCAAACTAGTTAAAGGCCAAGGTTTATGAAATCTATTGGATGAGTCTAATTGTAAATATTTGGGGGTTAACTTCATCCACACTTTCTCATAAATCAACAGGCTAAGTTGTCTAACAAAATCTCTCAAGACAACCCCCCATTGGAAAAGTGCACCTGGTATAAAGACCTTATATATTTTCTGCAGGAGTTGCGACCCCTAAATTGTATGGGAAGGATCAAGCCAAGAGCTTTAAAGAAAAAAGAAATCAGATATTACCTTATTGACCTGGTCTTGTATTGGAAAGAACCTCTAGGAGTTCTTCTGAGATGTCTAGATCCACAAGAGACCCAAAAAATTATGTTTGAGTTTGATGTCATCCTGTGTGGGGGACACCATTTCTAGAAAACCACGACCCACAAAATTCTCAAGGATGGATACTATTGGCCTACTATGTTCACTGACGTGTGCAAAAATTAGGGCTTGTATTAAATGTCAGAAATTCTCTAGAAAACAACATCTCAAGTCCCAACCATTGAAGCCTGTGGCGGCTTTAAGACCATTTCAATAGTGGGGACTAGACTTCATTGGGAAAATTCATCATACTTCAAGTGGTCAACACAGGTGGATATTAATTTCCATAGATTATTTCACTAAATGGATATAAGTTATCCCCACAAGGAGCACCTCTCATAAAGTGATCATTCGTTTCCTGGAGGATATTATTACAAGGTTTGGTTTTCCAAATAGAATCATCATTGGTAATGATACATCCTTCAAGTCTAAGGCATTGATCAAATTCTGTGAGCAGTTTGGGATTTCATTAATCCACTCTACCCCCTATTATCCCCAAGGTAATGGACTAGCAGAGTGTTCTAATAAAAGCCTTATTAAATTTTCAAGAGACTACTGGAGGACAATAATAAGGCATGGGATTCAAAGCTAAAATTTTGTCTGTGGGTTGATTGAGTGACAACAGAGAGATCCCTAGGCATCTCCCCTTTCCAACTTGTATATGGGACATAAGTCATTTTTCCTTCTTAGCTGGCCCTACCCGTAGCAAAATTCCTTCAGGATTATCAAGGAGAGTCTGACGATATGATATGGATTCATCAACTGGTAGAAGCCCAATAGAATAGAGAGAAGGTGATGGACAGAGCTCATGACTATCAGCAGAGGATCAAACAAGCATTTGACAGAAAGGTGAGAAAAGAAGATTTACAGCTGGGAGATCTAGTGCTTAAATGGGATGCACCCAGACAAGAGAAGGGAAAGCATGATAAATTTGAATCCCTCTAGATTGGACCCTTCAAAATATCCGAGATATATCTGAATAATACATATAGGCTGCAGAATGTGGAGAGCGATGAAGTGTTTGGTGGCTCTATAAATGGGCATTTTCTTAAGAAGTTCTTTATTTGAGCCATAAGTGGCTCCCATGTGTTTGTAAATATTGTTTTTTTTTTTGTTTTTAGTTTATAAGTGACTCCATAACCCAACAACAAGGCACTGAAACTGTAGAAGAGTTATTGGCATCTCACAGGGAGAAAGCCATTCCCCATGGAGCCTAATGTTATCACATTTATTTGTAAGGGGTTGTTTTCGTAAGAAATCGACCCCTTTGGCAAAAAACAAAGTGGCAAGAAGTAGGCTAAAACCCACTTATCCTAAGTTTTGTGTGCACAGGAGCCATATAGAACCCCCCCCCCCTTGACATTCTACCTTTAAACAGGGGGGGGGGTCCAAGTTGGTGGTTTTAAAATGTGGGGCCCCCACTAACATGTTTCTCTCTCCTTAATTAGGCCCCCCCTGGCCTAAAACCTCTTACCGTTGCCTACCCCCTTTGAGTAGATCGCTTGCAACCATCCTTTATCGCTACTGCTCCCTGCTGGCATTTGTCTTCCACTCTGTCTCTCACCTCTTCCCATCATATCTCCTACTTTCCCTCCTCATCTCATGATGATTCACCTGTCCTCCACTCACCCTCAGACCATGTCTCTTATCACTCCCACCTACCATCTCCTGCCAAGTGTTCTACTGCTCACCTCCTTCTAGGCAGATGATCCCCATCCCATCCACTGCCACGACCTTTTTCTCTACCCTCATTTCATCAACTTGTGCCACTTCATTGCCAACCTATGTTAGTGCAACACCAACATTTTCCGCCACCCATACTTTCCCCGTCACCTTCCATATGCCATGATTGTCAACATGGGCATCTTTCGCCTCACCTCCGCGTTGATGGTGATATCACCCCCGCCATATCCTCGTCCATGTCCCTTATGTGGGTCCCCCTGTAGTATTTCAACAAAGAAATAGATATCCAAGGGAAAACCACATGTCATCCAGTGTAGGCGTTGACTCTGCCCACTAAGATCCCAGTGAAGTAGTTAATGTAAATAAGGGAGGTAGGTGAGACATCATTTTCTTCCTTAAATAGAATTTCAGAAAGAGACAAATCACAAAGATAGGACGTCAGTCAGGGCTGACAAAGATTGTGTCTGACAGAAGACCGCATGGGCAGTCTAGATAACATTTGCTTGCATAGCCTGATAGAGAAACGCACCAACGCAAAGCCTTGAAATCATGACATGATCGCATTTTTAGCAGGGGAGCCATTTCTAAGTATATGTAGGCATTTGTTCCATTTTGTTAGTGTCGATGGTTGAGCGGAGCTCCCGATTGTAAAGTTTTAGTAAAATCCTCTGGTTCTCTGGTTATGTTATGCATTTGAGATTTCTTGTCTAATGAAATTCAGTTTCCCTTTCATCTCTTTGTAACGTTTGTATTAGAACACTTGAGCATGGAAGAGACAGTCGAGGATAGTTATGTTTGTGTGATGTATTTTTTATCACAGTGACACCATTGTCAGTTTTAATCAATTCCCTTTGTTTCTTTCCTTCCAACACTGAATGACCCAGGCATGGATGATCCAGTCGGGAAATTATTATTGAATCTTGAAGTATGATTGATTTCAGTTCATGATAATTTCATTTACTTCCCTGTAGCTCTGAGCCAAGAAGATCTTGTCTTTTGAGTCTTCTTCTCCTTTGGGTTCCGAAAGACCGAACGTCCACAACAAACAACTTGGTCTTCTTTAAGTTCTTCCCCCTACTCACCATTATGAAACAAATCATTGGCTGAAGTTGCATCAAGACCTCACTTGTCTATGCATGCATGCCAACCTAGTTTTCTAAGTTAAAGCAATATAATCTTGAGACTGTTTCCATTATACCACCCTTAAGTTTATTTACTGTGACATACAAATTGATGGGCCTTGGGCTTACCTTTGCTGCAATCCAGAGGTGACTTCCAGTGCCAAGAAGTCCTGCCTTTGGGGATATTGATTCTCAAATTCTTGCCTCTGCTGACTGGGTATCTCCGAGAGTGGAATATCTACTGACGCATTTCTCCCTAATCAATGGTTGTGCTCCCACTTCGAGACTTTGGCCTCCTCAATCAGATCGATGGTCCTTTTGCTCCCTCCTTGATCAATGATCGAGATCTTCTCTGGGTCTTCAGACCTGTCCTTCCTCCACTTTCCTCGAAGTCCTAGATCTAGTGCTACATGGCCTCCTTCGCATCAATGGCTCTCGTTGTTTCTTGGATTTTGGCCTTCGACATTCTCAAATATCAACAACCATAAATATCCAATGTGAAATCTTCTAGAGTGCTTGATATTCTAACACATGTCCTCTCTTGATCCAATGGTCATTCAATGGTTTTCTAACGGAGTGAATCTCTGCCCTCCACATGTCCCTTCATAGATCAACGATGCTCTTTCTGGGATCAACAACCCTTAACCACTTCGGGTTTTGACAATCTCAGTTCTCAATTAAAACCTCACTACAAAATACCCAGACCTCATGATATATTGACAAGTGTCCCTTTGCATATCGATGACTCTCATCCCTTCGATTCTTTGGGCTTCAGGTGTTTCAACCTTCTGTGCACTCGTTCCTCTCACGGCACCTTCATTCGAACTTGATAGATTTCCGTCACGCGTCCTCCTAATGATGGACAGTCCCAAATGACTTCGAGACTTCACGACTTTTGCGAGTCCACCGTCCTGCATGTACACAAAGCGTTAAATCTCACACACCTTCTTGTGATCAGACGATGGTTGATCCTCTATGATCAGATCCAACACTTGAGATCTGTTTCCTCCTCTATGATTCCTTATGTCACTAGACGTTGATCTAATGGTCTAGGATCCTTTACTACAACCAATATAATGGTTGTTTTCACTCCTCTTGAGATTCCACCTTCTCCCGACTTGGAAGATTTTGAAAGTGTTCAAATATTTTTTTTTTCTTTGAACTTTCTCCTGTGAACCTGACCTCTGGGTCTTGCTTGCATGTTTGAAAAGGATATCTCTCCTGAGATTTTGGACTTGGCATAGTTCCATCTCTTACGCTCTCTTTGTGTTGTCTCCTCTGAGCTTTAGGACTTAGAATAAGTCTGTCACTGACACACTCCTTGTGTTATTCCTTTTGAGCTTGATCTCCTTGAAGATTTCGATCTCCCATGCAATCCTTGTGTTTCTTGGATTTCGTCAAACTCATATCGGAAGGATTTCTTGGAAAGAAATACTTCTCTCCCTACTAGTGTTCTTTTTGCTTGATACACACCTTGCAGAGCTGCTTCTACAGAGTATTTAGTAACTTTGTTATTCCTGAACTCAACACATAGTTCTTCCTATGCACACTTTCACTCGCTCAATGCCCACTTGGCAGATCTCTATAGAGTTCTCAGTAACTCTAATTCTCTATGAACTCGACAAAGATTTCTTCCTGTGCACTCCTTGCACTTCTGCTGATGAAGGGTCAATAGTATCTCTACTGAGCTTTCCTTGAGGTTAACTCACCTCTGTCAATTCACTCCTTGTGGACTGTGTGCACTCCTTACACTCATAAACTCTAAGACAAGAAACAATTGAAACTCATACAATACTTCACAAGTTCATATATTTCAACATGAATGACATATAAAATTATAATAATGAATACAAATACATAAACACACCATATGTAGGAAAAATGTATTTTCTATTATCTCCGTGTGTCTATACAAATGTTTACCAAAACTGGACTGCAACAGAGTCCCATTTCTCTCAAGCTCTCTCTCAGAACTATTCTACCTCCTAAGTCTCCTAAGAATCTCTA
>JZKD02S1600960.1:116699-134956 GCA_000966675.3 Picea glauca
TCTCTTACGCTCTCTTTGTGTTGTCTCCTCTGAGCTTTAGGACTTAGAATAAGTCTGTCACTGACACACTCCTTGTGTTATTCCTTTTGAGCTTGATCTCCTTGAAGATTTCGATATCCCATGCAATCCTTGTGTTTCTTGGATTTCGTCAAACTCATATCCGAAGGATTTCTTGGAAAGAAATACTTCTCTCCCTACTAGTGTTCTTTTTGCTTGATACACACCTTACAGAGCTGCTTCTACAAAGTATTCAGTAACTCTGTTATTCCTGAACTCAACACATAGTCCTTCCTATGCACACTTTCACTCGCTCAATGCCCACTTGGCAGAGCTCTATAGAGTTCTCAGTAACTCTAATTCCCTATGAACTCGAAAAATATTTCTTCCTGTGCACTCCTTGCACTTCTGCTGATGAAGGGTCAATAGTATCTCTACTGAGCTTTCCTTGAGGTTAACTCACCTCTGTCAATTCAGTCCTTGTGGATTGTGTGCACTCCTTGCACTCATAAACTCTAAGACAAGAAACAATTGAAACTCATACAACACTTCACAAGTTCATACATTTCAACATGAATGACATATAAAATTATAATAATGAATACAAATACATAAACACACCATATGCAGGAAAAACATATTTTATATTATCTCTGTGTGTCTATACAGATGTTTACCAAAACTGGAATACAACAGAGTCCCATTTCTTTCAAGCTCTCTCTCAGAACTATTCTACCTCCTAAGTCTCCTAAGAATCTCTACCCGAGATCTCTCTCTCAAGTCTCCTAATTACAAAAGAGGGCTCTACGTGCTTATTCTCTTCACCACCTTAGTGCCATCATTGTCTCAGTTACGACACCATACCTCTACAGCTACATTCCATAAATGAATGTCCATACCTGACTACAATATGGACCTACTACAAGAAACCATTTAAGGAAACCCTATTCACTACCTGTACAAAGGTATGGCATGGCTCTTACAGCCTTACAACATGAAAACCTGTATTGAATCATATTTGAAATTTTAAAAATGGGAGGGTCAGTGCCTCCCCCTTTATCCATTGAATCATGTTGGCATGCTGATGCATTTTCTTAGGTGGATTGATGTTCATGCATCATACTCTACTCCTGGGAAAATCATGAGCTCCTCTTCTCCAGTGTTGAAATCCACCTGGATCCCAAACTCTTCCTTGGAGTTGTCTTCTAGTTGTTCCTCTTCCTCGTTGTTGTTGTTGTTGCTGCATATTCTTCCTCTTCTTTCTAGCTGCTATGGCAGGCTCTCCTCTTCTCAAGTTCCCTTTGTTGATTGCTTCTGCTGATCTCAACATCTTCTTGTTGATCCCCTCTATCACCCTATCTAGCTGCTCTAGTGGTTGGCTCTCCTTATGCAGTCTTCTCAGCTGCAACTCTTCCTTATCAGTGGGTAGATCAACTTGATCCCCCTTGAGAATTTCCCCATTTATTATGGCCTTAGCTTGCCACCCTACCACAAACTTCATTTATGAAATTCCATCATTGAGTTGCTACTCAGTTTCTCCTTCTGACAACTTTTTCTTTTGCTAGTTCTCATGCTGGTATATCTCCAGCTCCCTCCAACAGTTCCTTGGGCTGGTATGCTTCTCCATATGCTTCCAACTTGATTTTTCCGATGTGCAAGATTTGCACCATTATTGTTCTCTCTAGGGCTTCCAATTCTTCATACAGATAAGAAAAATACATGTTGTCCATTTCCTTTGCTGCTGCAAGGTCTAGTGTTGCAATCAACTCTATTTCATCTTCTTGGCTGAAACATTTGGGCCATTCTTCTGAATGATCCTCCCCTTCTGCTAGGTTGGACATCAGTGTCTACTCCATTTATTTCTCTTCTCCTTGGGAAACTTCTAATATCTTCTCTTTCAACATGACAATCACCGTTGGTTGTCCTTCTTCTATTGTTTCATCTACAACACATTCTTTTTCCTCGATTGGGTTGTTTGGTAGGAATATTTGAATTCCCCCAATGATCAGAATGCTCCTCTGATCCTCCTCTTTGGATGGTGAGAGTGTTTAACTTCTCATCATATTCATTCACGTGGTCTGCAAATCCACATGAATCTTCATCCATCAACACTCCTTGCTGAAATGAACTCACTTCTGAGCTCCTAAGACTTTCAGACAGTCTTGTTTCTTTCCCCCTACCCACCTGGAAATTTGGGATTTCTCCTTTTCCCACCTAGAAGTCTATGAGATCAAACGATCCCATCTCATCGCCCACCTGGCAATTTGAAATTTCATAACTTCTCCCTTGGAAGTATATGAGACCTTCCATTGATCTCTTTTTATTTCCCACTTAGCAACTGGAAAGTTCATTTCTACTCACCCGACAGTTTAAGAGATCTCCATCTGATCTCACCTCCTCCTCATCACTGAGGTGTCTCCCAATTTTTGGTTCATAGATGTGAATCACTTCTTCTTCATATATGAGGATTTTGACATACCTGAGCCACCTCTTTAACAACTGTTGTTGTCCTCTAGCTAAAAATATATTGACTGGCCACTTGACCTTCTTCTTCATGGGCCAATCATACACCCAATGTGCTTTAGAATCTTGCTGCATTTTTTATGTCATCTCCTCCATCCTTGCTCTTATCTCATTGAGCTCCAGATCCATCTCTGGATTGAATTTCTTCTTGCGGCCTTCTCTTTGACCATGCCCATGGCCTTCAATAGCCATTTTCACCTTCTACCTTCACTCCTGGAAAGCCTATGGATCACTTGACACCCGAGAGCATCCCCATCTTCTCTTACATCTCACCTGATTGTTTACATTTTTTCTCTTGTTGTACGCATGCAACAACTTTCTTACAGAGCATCAATACCCTTCTCCTTCACCTATTGTCTATAGGAAAATTTTAACCCCTTATATCAGCTGATGTTATCAAGTCGTCTCCTTTCACTGTATCTCCTTTGTATGTTGTATACAAACAAATTTTGGCCTTTTGATACCACTTGGTGTCATTAGATTACCTCATTTTCCTACCTAAATCAATTATGTGCTTTAATACCACATGATGCAACCCCCCTCCCCTCCTGGGGTTCTGCGACCTCCTGGTATCTGGATATTTCCTTCTCCTGAGTTAGATTGAATCTTTCGGTCCCTCTTTGAATGAAATTCAACTATACATGGGTCCCTTTTTCCTTTCGTGTGCAGGTCTTGACAGACCTGCAAGATAATTTCCATTCGCTCCAAAAACACTAGTTTCAGGTGTAATCCCCTTTGGCATTAGCCCCTCTTTCATATGACCATGGGTCGTTTCCTTGTGCTAATGCACGATTGCGGGTGTGAGAAAGATTTTTTTCAAACCAACCTAATTTGCTCTCTGCAATCATCCTCATGCGGCCACGTGTCCATTTATGAATACCGTGGTTCCAATTGCGGCCTGTTCAAGGAAAATTAGCGTCCAAGCATGTCCTAGCCCCGCAATCCTTCTCATTTTTTGATCTCTTGCCTCTCAGCACTTGCTCTCTATCAATGGGTGGTATCGAATCTCCTTTCCTACCTCGTACGAACGATATCATATCTGTGCAATCTATCGACATGTTGATCCCCTCTAAATCAATGACTATGGATGATTCCAACTTTCTGGCCTTCGAGAGTTTTAACTCTCAACCTTTTCTTTTCCTTGCGTGACACTCTTCTAGAGTATAATATCTATCGACACCTATCGCCCTAAATCCATGGTTAGGATTTCCTTCATTAGTCTGACCATTGGGGATCTCGATTCTCAAATTCTCACCTTTGTTGAGTAGGTATCTCCAGAAGTGGAAGATCTATTGATGCATGTCTCCCCAATCAATGGTTGTGCTCCCGGTTGGGGACTTTGGCCTCCTCAATCAGATTGACGGTCCTTATACTCCCTCCTTGATCAACGATCAAGATCTTCTCCAGGTCTTTGGACCTGTCCTTCCTCCAATTTCCTTTGAAGTCATAGATCTGGCACCACATGTCCATATTTGCATCGACGGATCTCGTCGTTTCCGGGATTTCATCCTTCGGTGTTCTCAAATCTCAAAAACCAAAAATATCT
The DNA here is from genome assembly GCA_000966675.3 of Picea glauca. Taxonomy (NCBI): domain Eukaryota; kingdom Viridiplantae; phylum Streptophyta; class Pinopsida; order Pinales; family Pinaceae; genus Picea; species Picea glauca. The sequence goes on from JZKD02S1600960.1 coordinate 120,766, forward strand.
GAAGTGAAGTCTTTTGGAGTGATGGATGTTCTGACACCTATCCTCTCTTGATCCAATGGTTATTCAATGGTTGTATAATAGAGTGAATATTTGTCCTCCACATGTCCCTTCATAGATCAATGATCCACGTGGTCTTTGTGGGATCAACGACCCTTAACCACTTTGGCCTCTAGCGCTTCAGAACTTTCTGAAACTTCTTTCCATAGAAACCCGGGAGTGGAATCCTCCAAATTCCATGATCTAGTGACACCTATCCTCTTCCATATCGATGGCTATCATTCACTTCAGCTGTTTGGGATTCAATGATGTCAAACCTTTCTCCTTCGCATTCTCCCAGAGTGAATTCACAAGAAATTCATGATCTCTCACCACGTGCCCTCTTGGATCTAACGATCCAGCTTTTCTTTGGCTCTTCGAGCTTTGGCAATATCAGTTCTCAAATGAAACCTCACTACAACTTACCCAAAGCTCATGATCTATTAACAAGTGTCCCTTTCCAGATCGATGACTCTCAGCCTTTGAGCTCTTTGAGCTTTGGGTGTTTCAACCTTCTGTACGCTTGTTCCTCCTAGAGCACCTTCCCCCGAAATTGATGGACTTCTGCCACGTGTCCTCCCAATGATGGAAGATCCCAAATGAATTGGGGACTTCGGGACTTTTGCGATTCCACCCTCCTATGGTTACATAAAGCGTTAAATCTCATGCACCTTATTGTGATTAGACTAAGGTTGATCCTTTGCGCTTAGATCCAATGCTTGAGATCTATTTCCTCCTCTGTGCTTCCTTATGTCACTAGATGTTGATCTAACGGTCCAGGCTCCTTTCCCACAACCAATATAATGGTTGTTGTCACTCCTTCACCTGAGCTTCCACCTTCTCACGACTTGGAATAATTTCAATGTGTTCAAAGGATTTTTTGGCCTTTGAACTTTCTTCCTTGAACCTGACCTCTGGGTCTCGCCTATGCATTTGAAAATGATATTTCTCCTAAGATTTTGGACTTGGAATAAGTCTGTCTCTTATGCTCTCTTTGTTTTATCTCTTCTGAGATTTAGGACTTATAGTAAGTTCGTCACCCACGCACTCCCTCTGTTATTCCTTCTGAGCTTGAACTTCTCGAATATTTCGATCTCCCATGCACTTCTTGAGTTTCTGGGATTTCGTCAAACTTAGATTTAAAGTATTTCTTGAAAATAAATACTTCTCTCCCTCCCGGCCTTCTCCTTGCTCGATAGAAACCTTGCACAGATCATTCTACACATAATTCAGTAACTTTCTTCTTCCCTAACTCAACATAGAGTTCTTCCTATGCACACTTGCACTCGCTCGATGCCTGCTTCGTAGAGCTCTAAAGAGTTCTCAGTAACTCTTCTTCTCTCTGAAATCGACAAAGAGTTATTCCTGTGCACTCCTTGCACTTTTGTTGATGAAGGTTCAATAGTATCCCTCCTGAGATTTCCTTGAGGTTAACTCACCTCTTTCAACGCACTCCTTGCAGACTGTGTGCACTCCTTACACTTGGAAAATCTAAGATGAGAAACAATTGAAGCTCATACAATACTTCACCAGTTCATACATTCAGACATGAATGACATATAAAATAATAACAATGAATACAAATACATAAACACACCATATGCAAGAAAAACTTATTTTCTATTATCTATGTGTGTCTATATAGATGTTTACAAAAAATGGACTGCAATAGAGTCCCAGTTCTCTCAAGCTCTCTTTCAGAACTATTCTACATCCTAAGTCTCTTAAGACTCTCTACCTCAGATATCTATCTCAATTCTCCTAATTATAAAAGAGGGCTCTACGAGCTTATCATCTTCACTTCCTTAATGCCATCACTATCTCAGTTACGACACCATACCTCTATGGCTACATTCCATAAATGAATGTCCAGACTTGACTACGATCTGGACCTGCTACAGGAAACCATTTAAGGTAACCCTATCCACTACCTGTACAAAGGTATGGCCTATATCTTACATCCTTACAACATGAAAATCTGTATTGAATCATATTTGAAATTTTAAAAATGGGAGGGTCAGTGCTTCTCCCTTTCTCCATTGTGCATCTGTGTGTTGGCGTGTTGGCGCATTTACTAAGGTTGAGAGATGCTCCTGCATCAGATAGGTTGAAAGGTGGAAGTACAGATGATAGGTTGCAGTATGGATTCTAATGTGGCAGGGTGACTGGGAAGTAGGGATGCTAATGTGCCAGTTGACTGGGCAAGTGACGTGGCACCCCAGATTTAGCCAATGTTGGCTAGGGGAAAAAATTGTTCTATTTATACTCCACAGGATTTGAACCACGCACCTTCCGAAGAAACAACTTAACCATCGGTGTGCTAACCAATACCCTTCATTTGTACCATTTTTAAACATGTGGTGGATTTTTTTTTTAAGTTAATGGTTGGTGCATTTTCTAGGATAATCCCTGGCTGACAGAGGCTAGCCTATCCAACCAAGAGCATATGACCAAGAGTTTTAGCCCCGGGGCCAAAAGGTAAGGTGCCAGTGCAGGAAAAATGGAGCTCCATGCGACAGGAATCCTACGACTAGGGGGATGGCGTGCATATTTTTCCCAATTTGGGTTTATAACTATATTATATGTTTTTTTTTTGTTTTTTTATGTTGACTTTGGGTGATTTTTTTCCAAAACTGAGGATCTGCGGCCCTTTTTGAGGCCATATCTTGGGAGGAAGTGGGATAGGATCCCAAAATCAATATCTATATAATTTAGAGGTTTTTGATAGTCCAAGGAGGTTCGTATTAGCATAATGATGATGAGTTTGTGAAGCTTGAAGCCATTTTTACGCAAGGAATCCATTGAGAAACTTTAGAGGCCAATTCCCAGAGCTATGCTCAAAATGTTTCAGTGTCGTCAGCTATGTTGTATTCTTGAGTTCGAGAAGAATACATCCATACATGTTTTTAATCCTTTCGATGCATTTCTGATGTACTTTTGAATCATTAAATATAAATAAGAAAGCCTCCCCCACTGAGTCAAAGGCCCGGAGACATAGGAAACCTTGTTGAACTTCGTTATCAAGCTTGTTGTTATGGTTTGTTGTTCCTTATGTTTACTTTATTATCTACATTCTTTATGATGGAAGCAATATTATTTCATTAAGTTCTTCTTATTTCCCTAATTCCTAAGTGGTAATTCAACACATGCTTAAAACTCAACCAAGTCTTTAAAGATCATTTTTGGATCAGGTATGGGGTAAACCACAACAGACGGAATGACTGAATAAACCAAATCTAATCTCAAGTATGATATTTAAATTAAAATGCTAACTAGACAAGATCATGTGACTACCTCGTCCAGACGTTCGATGAAGACCATCGTTGAGCACACAACTCAAAGCTTTATATCTGCAACTTGTCCTCAACAACCAAGATACACAATCATATGGTGATAATATATAATGCTAGCACATACAATAACATAATCCATTAAGCTTAATAACAAATATTCCCATGGAATAATAATTACAAATATTTTCGAGATATCAATTGGATGAGAAAAGAGTATTTTTATTAAAAAAATATTAACATAAGTGTATAAGTGACAAAATTTTGTGTCGGCACATCTCGGAACCGAGAAACCAAGTTCCTTCCAACCGGGCTTCCACCACTTCAATCCCCCACCAAAGGAAATCTCATATAAAGGAGAAAATGAGGTTCTCCATCAAAGAAGAGTTTGGGGGTTCAACAATGTGTGCAGACTTTCAAGGATAAAGGGATGCAGACTCAATGTGTAGTAAAAAAATTATCCAGAGTATCTTTTCTCTCAAAATTTGAATTATCTCCTTCCATGGCTTAGATATGACTCAATTTATATCCTTCAAATGGAACTGAATGACCAACTTGGAATGTTTCCATTATATGGAAGGTCAAGGGTCATGGATCTCATGAGCTGACATGGAAACCCGACACAATTTTTAATTTTGAGCACCAAACGCAATGTATGTGGGCTATAATGGTGAAACCTACATATACGCATGTCGTATAATTTCTAGGGCATGTGTATGTGGAAAAATATGAATTTTTGGCACTGGGAAGTACAAAAGGGGACTTCAATTCTGCATAGGGAAATGGAAAGGCCATCCAAAAAAGTTGCATGGGGTGAGGAAAAATTGTCTATGATAGATGCCCCCTAATATGTGAGGTCACAGGAGTATCTGCGATGGATGAAATAAATTATAATTCCCAAAAGTGGAGTAATGGAGACTAAAATGGAAGAACTAGTTACTCATGATAATATTACAATCCATAATGACTTTGTACACATGGATTCCACTTTGAATTACACTGCAGATCCATGTGGAAATATACCAAGTAGTTGTTCATGGCCATGAATAGGAAATACAAAGTAGACACAAGCCATAGGATGTCATAGTCAAGAACAAGGCCCAATGGAAAACCAGTCTCAAAAGAAATCTAATGATATATGTATACAATGGAGTACAATTTGATCTCCCATTATCACTGAAGTCATATGGGTACTGCTCCGATGGAAACAACCTAGGAAAGATGCTACTGTAAAATGATGATCCATGTATTCTACACAATCTGCCAAAGGTGAAAGTCTACATCATGTGAATATAGGAGTTGATGTTGAACACAATGAGACTTTGTTTGATTACCAATCATTAAGGTATACCGTTAAAAAATGCGAGACAACCTACCAAGAATGAATGTAGGTATCGAGGCACCGAGTGAATTCTTATAAGTGTGAATACATGTGTTAAGGTCGAACACTTGAAGAATCCATCAATTAGGAAACATTGATGTATTCCCAACTGTCGATGGAGGGAGAACCTACCACTGATGATAGCAACTCTCTAGGTACTCATAGGACTCTAGGTCTCATATCTAGAGTAGATGAATTGAAGTCGATGGAAGGAGACCCACTAAAAGGAGAGAATGAATGCTATCTCATCAGTCAACACGAGGTACAAAGCAATATCTTGATGATTAGGAGGAACTCAGACGAAGATGATGTTCATGAACCAATGACCCGGTGTGTCTTTTGCATGCAACAGATGCAAGTAGTGCATGGAAAATACCCTATGAATAGCATCCAATAAGGAAGACTACCTAAAAGGGCGATGAAACCACCAATAAGGATAATGGAATCCAAGACACTACACGAATCCCAATGTGTGAATTTATTTATTTCTGTCGAGCACAAGGGAACCCTCCTAGTCACCAACCAATGAGGAGATGTCGATTGTTGGGTTTGAGGATACCTACCTATAATGAAAGTAGGACCTGGGTGCATGGTAGGAATACAACTTCATGTAACTCTGAGACACACTGAGGGTATGAATGACATGAAAAGTCAAGAGTTCAGAGAAATGACTTACACATGCTTATAGACTTCATTTGAACAAGAGCATGAAACATATGGATGACTCTGGTAGCATAGAATTGATGATGATACTTTGTGATGTAGGAGGCATCAATAAAACTATCCATAAGTATTGGAAGAATAACTAGTCAGAGGATTAAACTCTAAGTAACAAGCTCAAATTCCTAAGGTCATGATAAACCCAAAATTTGGATGACAAGTGAACTCAAAAGTTTGTGCTCTATTCAAAAACGACATGATTGCTGCCAAAACAAGATAATATCATTTTCCTACCCATCTATTTTTGTTTTTTCATAGGAAAATGAATGCTATGATACAATGGAGGAAATGAGTGTCATGAGTAAGAAACTAGTTCCAACAATGGAACATAACTATGCTCAATGCAAGGAGTCGCATGTAGGGTGTGGACACTCGGGGGAATGATTCCTCTTAGGGTGCAAGGTGTCAAGCTACAAAGGATATACACAAGTTTCTTCTTGTCTAGTGACACAAATTTTTGAGGTAAGAGGATTATTATGAGAAAGAGGGAACTTGCAATAGGCTCAGTACTGGAAGCAGGGGGGATGAAATGCAATTACAACTTAAATCCAAAGAATTTCCTTTTTCGTAAATTTAGTCCCCTAGGCCCAAAAAAATATAAGACAATCCCTAGGAGAACTCTTCTAGCCAATGTTGATTTGAGTATTCTTTTTTCGAAATTAGTCTACTTTTTCAAAAAAAGGGTTAAATTTACACCAAATAGACATCCTTTCAAATCCATTTAACCAGTGTGAAAGATACAAGCTCACTTGACAATCTTTCTTTTTTTTTAGAGGGTTGAAAAAGAGCTTAACTAAGACTTGGGGGGAGTCCGATAGGTATAACTATTGATTCTTATGAGTAATAATATGGGGTTAGAACACAAAGTCATATTGGAACTATAAGGGACTCCTGGTCCTATGGATTAACTTCTGCATGGGCACCAAATGGAACAAAGGTTCTAACTAGGGCACCCATGTTTTGTAAGCCTCTACCACTTAATAATGACACTTCTAGTAGAAATAAGAAGGTTTTGTGTCGCTAATAAATGGGTTCCTACCTAAGGGATACAGATCACAATCAAAGGATAATTCAAATATGCAATATGGAGTGACAACCTATCCTATATGCTAGTAAGAGAAAATACCCATTGAAGTCACGACCGGGTGATATGGCGCTAGAAATCACAAAATATCCCTAGACAAAACCACCAAAACCAATTCTTTCCACTGCATTATTAGTTCATTAGGTCAAAAAAATAGCATAAACTGTATAAAGTGGATAAAAAGTTTCTACTAATAGTAAAACTAACCAATTTAGCATACCATTTGAGTTGTTTACCCACATAGTGCATTTTGGACCAATTTACCCACGATCTTCAAGTGATTATTGCAGGAGATACAATCAAAATAATTGAAAATTGTATGGACCAAGTAAGTTCCCTTCCCCTCCTCTTCATTTCAATGGTTTAAATTTTAAAATGGGTCCTCATTTTTTGAGTTTAAGAGGGAGCAAAGTGTAAACTAGGGTGTACGCGAGCTATAGTTCACCTGGTTGTGTATATGGAGACATGTACGTGGGAAAAGAAAAGACTTCCCATATATATGTTTCCTTACACGCGACTGTTGACATTACAGCCTGCATACAAGTCTGCAAACAAGTTTCTTCATGAAATTAACTCAAAAAAAGGTTTTCCTTTGACATGATGGTGCTTGAATAGAGTGAGAGGGAGCATGAGGAAGTAGATGCAGCAGTGGAAAGAAATGTAGGGGCCCAACAAGAACTAAATCGATTTGTTCTTTATAAATTTCGAGCTCTCAAAGGAACGAGAGCTCAAGTGAGGTTACTACAAATGATAGTAAACTATTGGGATCTAGAGACATATGCCTTCAATATCGATGGAAAACCATTGAGGATTGAAGTAAATGATATATATTTTATCACAACATTTTCTCTCTAGGGTGAGGCAGTTAATATCAAAGATGGGGGTGCTAGGGGTGGTATGAACATAGAGGACTACATTGCCACCCATTGTGTTGCAAGAACATAGAAAGTAGGGAGCCAACTCCCCATCATGGCGATCGAGAACCTGAGTTTGAAGATTGTCATTCTTGTACTTACACAAATCATGGGGTCGACCTAGTTGCACCAGACATCAAGGCCACTCATGTTTTATTCAGTGGATTTTTTATGACCCATAGTTTATGACTAGTGTACCTCACTATTGGATAACATGAAGAGCCAGTTGATGGAATCTAAACAAGGGAGAAAGAGAAACTTTGGGTTTTCATCCATCTTGTGTATTTTTTTCTTTGAGCGGGTTCTAGGCTTGAGCCCTAGAGTAGAGATAATTTCACACAGATCATGTGATCCAAACATGTCATGGTAGACTGACATGATGAGGCAGTTAGGAGGTGTTAGGGTGCCAATACCATACAACGATGAGTTCTTTTTATGGTGGTGTCGATAACTGATAGCCATTGATGACTACCCCTTTGATGGGATTGACTACAGAGGAGATCCATATATGCCTCTGCCACCAGGCTCCCCCTACAGTGATATTGGTATGAATTTTTTTTGTATATTTCATTTTTTTTTCAAAAGGAATAAAAAAAATGCAAATATTTTTGTATGGTACCAAGTATTAACAAATGTCTTGTCATGCATATCTAGGTCTGCGATGATGAGACGAATTACCACAACATCGACGGAGGAACCAGGGAAATGAGCATGCAGGAGGAGATGTGGATTGAGTGATACAAAATGTGCAGGGGAACCTATCTCATTTGATGGAAATGATTCATACGGCTCAAGTGGAGGATCTGTCAAAGGATATGCAGTGATAGGTGGTGGGTGTGCCCCATGTGTAACACCCCCAACCACTTAGGTCGAGCCATGCTACTCCAAAAACTCTCTAATACCATACTGTAACACCCCCATCCACCCAAGTCGAGCCATGCTACTTCAAAAATGCTCTGATACCATACTGTAACACCCCCAACAACCCAGGTTAGGTCATGCTACTCAATAAATAGTTCGGATATGCATTTATTTATAATGTAATTTTAAAAAGACATTACATTCAGTTTATAAACATATTCATGCAAAAGCGACAATAACACATGCATGCAACTTATATACATCGACATTACTCATTAATTCTAATACAAATACAAATACAAATACAAAGCATACAATGAACATATATTTGGTACTTATATTTTAATATATGACCACCAACTACGCACAGACCTTCCATGAACCTCCTAGCCTTAGACCACGTTGCTCCAAGTTTTCAGCAGTGATTCACCCCTGAGCTAGTACTAAACTCCATCTAGGGAAAGGGAATCATAGACTAGGCAGAGGCTATGAAAACTACACATATCAAGAGGAAGTATTTTCTCCTAGGAGCCACTTACACCCAAAAGCCACATACCCTCATTCCCCACATGCATGTCCCACCCCAGGAGTGTGCACCTTCACTTTTTAACAATCCATCGACTGCTACACCTCCCTTGTCTTGGGCTTCAGCAACAGGCCGAATCAAAATTCTTAGAGCTCTATGGCTACAACTAGACTCCCTCTAGGAGAACTCACTTCCTCATCACACTCTCTCACCTGGAGAGAGTTTCTTACAGGCCTAACAACCTGCCTCTTCAACCATAGGCCTGACAACTCGTCTCTTCAAACCTACATTCCTGACAACCTGATTCTTATGTCCAACTCCTAAGTCAATTCCAACAAGGGTGATGGTAGCAACAAGATCGGTATAGAACAAAGGATGGAAGCAATCCATGCTCAGACAAGGCACTATGTTGGTTACAACAACAAACCGTTAAGTCATGGTACAGGCTCAAGAAAAGTACAAGTGCATTTTTCTTCATAGGAAAAGTACGACATAACTTAATTATTCCTGGTTCTAGGGGTGTGTGACTGACACAGAGGTCAACAATGAAGGAAATGGCTCAATGTCTGAACAAAGGGGATTATGGTTGACTTCCATAGGGGCGACCATTGTGAGAATCGTGAGAATGGGAGCGAGACAACCAATAAGCTGACCTTTCCCACTTAAAATTGCATGTGCCTAGGTTGACACATGTCTTCTTGAAGTTGCATGAGCTCCAATTAACATGCATTCCCTTTCCCAAGGAACTTAGGACAATAGAGATGATGTCAACCTTAGCCTTTAGGTAATAATAAAATAATATTATTCTTTTAGAGGTAAGCCCTCTAACTTATCCCCTAATCCTAAACACTTATCCCCTTCCCTTACCCTACCTAGTGGAGCTTTGTCCCCTATAACTCTTTCTTCATTGTCAGTCCACATGCAACGATGTAATTTTATTAATGATATGAGTGTTTACATATACAAAATTAGGCTCATTGGCCTTAAGCATCTAGGATCTTTGGCCTAATAAACATATAATTCATCCAATTTATGAACTCTTGGCTCACCAACCTATAAATATAATTTAGAATTCAGTAGGGGCTCGGCCTTGGGGGGGCGGGGGGGGGCTTATTTTTCACTGTCCTCAGTGCAACTTATTTACACAACAACAACAAGATTTCCAAAATCTTCAAAAATATGTGGATAATCTTCCTGCATAGCATCTTCCTGCTCCCATGTTGCGTCCTCTAGACCATACCAGGTCCACTAGAATTTTACAATCCCTATGGCTTGATTTCAGAGCTGCTTTATTTTCTAGTCGATTATACACACCAGATGCACTTGAAAACTGCTTTTTTTCTCCACCTAAATCACGTTCCAATCAATAACATGATTATTATCAGGTATATATTTCTTAAGCAATGAGACATGAAATACATTATGTATAGACATAGATGCAGGCAATGTAGGCATATATGTTATTGGACCAATCCTCTCTAGGATTTCAAATGGCCCACAATAGCGAGCTGCCAACTTTGAACAATTTCCCAACTTCAGGGAGCTTCTATTGGCCTTCAATTTCAAGAATATATGATCCCCTACTTTAAATTCCCTGTGAATTCTGTTCTTATCATCATATCTTTTCTTCCTATCTTGGGAAACCTTCAAATTCTGCTTAATTTTCATCATTTTCTCTTCCATTTCCTTGAGCAATTTTGTCCCAACCACTGCCCCATCAGTTGGGTTGTCCCAGCTTACTAGGGTGTTGTACTTTCTACCATAAAGTTCTTCAAACAGGATCATATTCAATGATGTTTGATACACATTGTTGTAGGCAAATTCTACCAAGTGTAGATAATCTTCCCATTTAGATGGTTTTTCCATCACATACATCCTTAGAATATCCTCTATTACTTGGCTCACTCTTTCTATTTTCCCATCAGAATCAGGATGATAGGTTGTGTTGAAGTTCAGATTTGTTCTGATCCCTTTTAATACCCCTTCCAAAACTTCAAGGTAAACTTTGGGTCTCTGTCAGACACAATTTTATTGGGTATTCCATGAAAGCATGCTACTTCCCTCATATAAATATCAACAACATTGGTTTCCTTTGAGTGGTCTTCATAGAAATGAAATGGGAAGATTTAGTGATATTTTCCACCACCACCATGATTGAATCATGATGCTTGCTTGTTCTAGGCAATCCTATGTTGAAATCCATGGTTACAACTTCCCATTTCCACTCAGGAATGGGTAATGGTTGTAGAAAACATGTGGGGTGTCTATGCTCAACCTTTACCTTTTGACACTCCAATCATTTATCTATGTATTCAACAATCTCCCTCTTCATGCCTGGCCAATAATATTGGCCCTTGACTATTGACACTATTTTCTGATATCCTGGGTGCCCAACATAAGGCACATTGTGCATTTATTTTAAAATCACACTCCTCAATTCAGGAGAGTTGGGTACATAAACTTTGTTTCTTTACAAGAAAATTCCATCAATCCCCAATTCATAATCTTCAATTTTATGTTGCATTTTACCTTGCTGCAATTTTGTTTCCAATTCCATGTATTTCAAATCTGATTTTCCAGCCTCAATTTTTTTTTCTTTCAAATCTTATTAGTACATGGTAATGGATGTAGCATGCAACTCATGCACTCTTCTACTAAGTGCATCAACCACTTTGTTCTCTTTCCCATTGATATGCACTATACCAAAGTCATATTCACTGAGAAATTCTAACCATCTGCTTTGCCTGGCATTTATAGTTGGTTGATCAAATAAATATTTCAGACCATTATGGTTTGTCCTCAGCTCAAACCTATTTCCCATGAGGCAGTGCCTCCACTTATTTAAAGCATACACTATGATTCCAAATCCAAATCATGAGTGGCATAGAGCCTTTCATGCTCTTTCAACTTCCTTGATTCATAACATACTACAAACCCATTTTGACTCAGGACTCCACCAAGTCCTTCTTTACATGCATATGTGCATACAATGAAGTCTTCATTTGTATATGCAAACTTCAGAACTGGAGCACTGGTTAAAAACTGCTTCAATTGATGGAAGCTCACTTTACATTCTTCTCTCCATTGAAAATTTGTCCCCTTCCTTTGCAAGGAAGTGATGTGGTGAGCTATTCTCAAAAACCCTGCAATGAACCTTTTGTAGTAGCTATATAGACCCATGAAGGATCTGACTTCAGTCACAATATTTGGCATTGACCATTCTCTAATGGCTTCTATCTTCTCAGGATCCATTGCTATCCCATCTTATGAAATGATATGCCCGAAATAATGGATTCGATTTTGGTAAAATGAGCACTTGCTCAATTTGGCATACATCTGATGTTATCTTAGTACTTGTAGCACCATCCTCAAATGATTCTCATTCTCTTCCTTATACATGGAATATACAAGGATTTCATATTCCCGTAAAACACCATTCCCGTAAAACACCATTCATCAAGCACATAAAAATAGCTGGTGCATTTGACAACCCAAATGGCACCACTGTGAACTCATAATGACCATACCTTGTCCTAAAGGTAGTCTTGAGGATGTCTTCCTCTTTGATCCTTGATGATATCCTGACCAGAGATCAATATTTGAGAAAATCCTTGCATCCTTCGATTGATTGAAGAGATCATCGATCCTTGTCAAAGGATACTTGTTCTTTATAGTCACTTTGTTCAAATGTCTAAAATCAATGCACAATCTCAATGTCCCATCTTTCTTCTTCATGAAAAAAACTGGGGCACCCTAAGGTGACACACTTGGGTGTATGTACCCCTTCTTTAAAAGTTCTTCCAGCTGCATTTTCAACTCTTTCAGCTCTGGCGTACTCATTCTATAAGGATCCTTTGATATTGGAGATGCTCCAAGCATTAAATTAATAGAGAAATCAATATCTCTCTTTGGGGGTAGTCGTGGTACCTCCTTAAACACATCTTCAAAATCTTCCAGGACTACATGATCCTTCGGATTTGGCACCTTATCCATAGATGCTTCCTCCTTATGTGCTACAAATATTTGACATCCTTTCTTGTATCACTTCTTCAACTACATTTCTAATATTTGCTCGCTAGTAAGTACCCTGGGAATTCCTTGGACTCTTCTATGATTTCCTTCCTCATCCAAGCAAGTGAATTCCTTCCTATGGAATTCTAATATGACATGGTGTTAGTCCAACCAATCCATACCAATTAGGCAGTCATATTATCCCAAAGACAAGATATTCAAATCTACTTTGGTACTCAGTCCATTCATGCCTAGTGGACATGATTTAACCATCTCAACAACTATCCTCTTGGCTCTTGTAGCCAGTTGTACCAACCAATATTTCTCATTCTTTCTTCTTGTCAAAATCAATATTTCCAAAAATTTAGGATCTACATAGATATAACTATCTCCTGAATCAATTAAAATATTAAGGGCATGGTTATTGATCATACCTTCAACTTCAATCATGTGGTCTTGAAACTCAACTTGCTTGTTGTCCAGGGCAGCAAATATCCTTGGTACACTTATGCCCATGTCCTCCATTGTTTCTACTTGCTAAACATTATGAACACCTCTCACCTTGTCCTTTCTGTGAGACAATATATATACCTATGATCTCCTTTACAACCCCAACATTATAGGTGTATTCCTTGTATTTTTCTCACCTACCTCAACCATTCTATGATCTCTAAAAGATGGTTGTCCTTGAAGACTGCTTCTGACAAATGGAGGCTTGTTTCCCTTCTGCCTATGTTCCTTCTTGAACTTCTTCTTGTCCTTCCAAGCCTTATATAAAGTAGGCATTCCTTTTTTTTTATCATATAAGCACTTTTCTCTCCTTATAGTCTCTTCCAGAGTCTTGGGATCATCATATTGGATTTTATCACTGATGAAAGATGGCAACCCACTCAGGTACCTATGAATATTTACAGTCTCATCCTTGATGAAGGAGACATGCCTCAACAATTCTAAGAATTTCCTTTCATATTCATCAATATTCATTCTTCCTAGCTTGAGTTCAAATAACTCTTTCATTTTTTTGTCATAGTATCTCTTGGTTAGGTATTTCTTCTCAAAATACCTCTTGAACTCCTTCCATGTCATGATTTTCTTTTTTATATGTTGTAATTCCACCAGATGATCCCACCACATGGATGCCTTTCCTTTAAGTTGGTATATGGAAATTATTCATTCTGCATGAGAAGAGTAGTTATGCAATTGGAAGTACTTCCTCATGCGTAGAAGCCATGTCTCAACATCTTCATCCTTCTTATGTTCTCCATCAAAAGTAGGAGGTTTGATATTATTCATTTCTCCTTTCAACTCATCCACTCCAGATATCATGTGTTTCCTAACAAGGGATGGAATTGAGTTGTTGTGTTATAT
>JZKD02S1600960.1:142338-156733 GCA_000966675.3 Picea glauca
AAGCTGCATGAGCTCCACTTAACACTCTTTCCCTTTCCTCGGGAGCTTAAGAAAATACAGATTATGTCAACCTTAGCATTTAGGAAATAATAATATAATATTATTCTTTTATAGGTAATCCCTCTAGCTTAGCCCCTAATCCTAAACACTTAGCCCCTTCCCTTACCCTACCTAGTGGAGCTTAGTCCCCCAAAAATATTTCTTCATGGTCATTCTACGCACAGCGATTTAATTTTATTAATGATATGAGTGTTTACATATAAAAAAATAGGCTCACTGGCCTTAAGCATCTAGGCTCTCTGGCCTAATAAACATATAAGTCATCCAACTTATAAACTCTTGGCGCACCATCCTATAAACATAATTTATAATTCAACAGGGGCTCGACCTTGGGGTGATACACCATGCGTGGGTGCGAATTTTCTGGTGTCTTGCAAAATCTGTATTGTGCTATCATGAAACACATATGGTGCCACATGCATAGATGCCATGGTCATATATATACTGAACATATATGTATTTTGAGGGTGTCAGCCCTATTTTTTACTATGACACCATACTTTTTGGAAATATGAAATATAAAAACATTGGTCCTTGGATTTACTTATATATGTTAGAATGTGTACATTAATGAATGTGTTTTCTTTACTTTAGTTATGTGACAAATTCCAATCTAAAACATAATTAACATATGCATCAGATACATAATTAGAACTTCTAGGGATATGATTATAAGTAATAAAATCAAAGAATCATTCCAAAAATCATACCCATAGGAATCATCGGAGTAGAGTAGGGTATCACACATGGTAATTGTCATTTAACTGACATATGACTAACTGGGAGTCCAGGTGAACCTATAAATATCAAACACCATGTGAAATGGAATCACGTAATAGTTTTATAACGACGATATACTTAGCCACATTATTCATTGATGGCTCCAAACAAATGCCACCTAAAGACACTAGTTGGCCCTCGGGTGAGTAAATGACCCTTGAGGTGGAAGCCATGTTCTGTGTATGACGACTAGCACCATCTACGAATCCTAAGTAAAATTAATATTTCGTTGACATCTGCCAAGCAAGGGAAAACCTAATAAGCAAGTCGGTGACACAAAGAGAAATATATATATACACTAATATAAACTAGTATACAAAGAGTCACGCCCAAGATTGAGGGATCAAGCGTAATTTATTTTCTTGTAGAGCCCATTTATGGGCTCAACCAACATATTCCCTTCACAATACTCCAATTCATAGGCTCATTTTTATAAAACACATCGCACAATATAAAGATTATGCCACATGGGGTTGAACTTGCCTACCCCCAATGGTTCTTTGGCTTGGTCATACAAGAGGACCAAGTCACTCTTAGTGTACTATCGAGGAAAGACAGACATATCATACTGAACCTTAACACATCACTTATTCACTTCGACAGTCATAGAGGCATCTTGATGCTGCTCATCTAGGTGCTCTAGGTGAACGAGGTGTCATTCAACATCAAAAGTGTCAGGTGGGAGCTCAATTTCCAGTTTAAGAGAAGGTATTTCACATTCAATCAAAAGGATCGACTCCACACCGTGTACTAATTGAAAAGGCAAAAAACCGGTGGAATTCTTGACCAAGGTTGTATATTCCCAAAGCATAGGGTAAAAAATTAGATGCCAGTCAGATTTACTTTGGATGATATCTTTTTGCAAGATGGTCTTGAGAGATCTATTCACAACCTATACTTGTCTATTTTACTAGGGATAATAAGGGGAATAATGATCATTCTTAAACCCTAATTTTGATGCTAGCTCCTTCATCATTTCATTCTGAAAGTGACTTCCATGATCAGTGAAAATATCTTTTGGGATTCTGAACTAGGATATAATTTGGTTGAATACCATGAATGTTTTAGTATTAACATCAAATTTAATGGTAGTCATGTCCTCTTCCCATTTAGTCAAGTAATCCTTGGCCACGATAATATGTTGATGTCCCCCAACCAAAGTTGTTTTACAATCCATAAAACCCACCCCCACTTGGTGAAGGGGCCGACAATGATGACTAGGTGAAGAGGGGCTAGATGCGAGAATATTTTCCAGGTGAACACATAGAAACGGTGACACTTCTTGATCACTTCAACACAATCTTTAAAAATTGACAACCAAAAATAACCATCTCACAATATTTTTTGGCCTGTCGCAAGCCCATACATATGACCACCACAGTCCCCACTGTAACACTCATTGATAACTGACACAACTTCCTCATGATTCAAGGAACTACACAAGATATTATCCACTCCTCAATGATACAAAGTGTCACGGACGATAAGGTATCTTTTAGCTTGATGTTGTACACATCGTCGATTGTCTCTCAACAAATTTTGGGGTAACTTCAAGGTTTGAAGATAAATCAAAATGCCTCCATTCCAAGGGTCCAAAGATCAGATAAGTAAAACATGTTCATCCGTGAATGAATCATCATTAATGATGT
Organism: Picea glauca; assembly: GCA_000966675.3. Classification (NCBI taxonomy): domain Eukaryota; kingdom Viridiplantae; phylum Streptophyta; class Pinopsida; order Pinales; family Pinaceae; genus Picea; species Picea glauca. The sequence goes on from JZKD02S1600960.1 coordinate 144,828, forward strand.
CCTCATCTAGTCGAGGGAATTATGATATCAACTCGGAAAAAACTAGCGATTTCTTAGACTTTGTCGAAGAAAAATTGAGATCCATTTCTTGCAAAATAGTAATCCACTTCTTGTATTTGCCCCCTATGATACACCTATTAAGGACATATTGAAATGGATTGATATCATAAACTACGGTAGTTTTCCAAAGAAACATATAATGTCATAATCTTTGAACCGCATGTACGACAACAAATGCTAGTTTCTCAACGTGAGAGTATTTAAGTTCATGACCGACTAAGTTTCGACTAAGGTAGTATACAATGTTCTCATGGAGCTCATCATCCTCATGAAATATAACCATACCAACTATCCCTTCAGACGTGGTGATATAAAGCAAGTAATCTCTAATGTAGTCTAGAGGCTTCAACATAGGCATTGATACCAAGGCTTTCTTAAGAGCATCAAGGGATTCATGGGCTTGATCACCCCATATAAACGAAGTATCCTTCTTCAAAAGACGCATGAAACCCTTAGTTAAATTTACATAGTTCACTATGAAATGACTCAAGAAGTTAGCCTTCCCCTATAAACCTTCAAATTGATGAATGTTGCGTGGGGGAGGAATTCAAAGTATTTCCTTATACTTCATAGGATCCACCATGATCCCATTCTCAAAGACTAAGAATCCTAAAAGGCATCTAGACTTGACACAAAATATGCACTTGTGAGGGTTTAAACAGATGTAATAATAAAAACATCTCTCAAATACCAGTCGAAGGTAAGTAGAGTGATCTACTCTCTATGAGAATGAGCAGTGAGATCATCGAGGTAAGCTTCAAAACTATGTTTAAGATCATGAAAATAAAAGGTCATGGTGCATTGGGAGGTTGCTCCGGCATTTTTAAGGCCTAAAGGAATTTTTCAGTATGCAAAAGTACCCCAAGGACAAATAAATTCCGTCTTATGTTGATCCTCAGGTTTGATCTGAATTTGATTATATCGTGAAAATCCGTCCATAAAAGAGAAAACTTCACTTCCCGCACACTCATCAAGAATCTGGTCAATGAAAGGAGTCAGGAAGTTATCTTTAGGACAAGACTTGTTTAGGTCTCAAAAATCCATACACACACAAATGGTTCCTTGTTTCTTATTCATGGGAAAGAGGTTGGATACCCATTCATTCAAGGGAATCAGGTAGATGAAACCAGCATTACGTAGTTTCTCTACCTCTTCCTTAATAGCAGGGGCCTTCCTAGGATCAATATCTCTAAGATGTTGTCAAACAGGTCTAGCATATGGATAAGTGTTGATCTCATGTTCAAAAATTCTAGGTTCGATCCCATGCATCTCTTAGTATGACCAAGTGAATACATCACGAAATTATTTGAAGAGATCGATGTAGATATAAATTTCTTCAGGTGAACAATCTACACCGATATATATGTTCTCAATTTTTCCAGGAATTCGAGAGATGTTGATTGCGACGGTGGGATAATTATTTTACATGTTTCCTTCGATATAAACACCATGTCTGTCAAGAAGAACCACAGTGTGACAAACCATCTCTCTCAAGGTAGATCTAAAGTTGTCATGTTCGATCCTAACAAGCTTTGGGATAAAATAAGAGCGATGATGCATATCATCCCAAAGCCTATCAAGAACATTCATGGCCTCTAAGATGGCTTCATCTGAAGTTAAAGTATCATTGTGGAAATCATGTGAACAAGACGATGAGGTGGCTCGTACAGACTCTAGAATGAGATCCTCCTCATCTGTCTATGAGGAGACAAGATCTGGGTCAGTAGTAGAGTTAAGATAAATTTGATACGCAACCTATGCCACTGACAGTGGAATTTACATCCCAATATGTGACTGACCTTCACAGGACATGGTTAGGGAAAGTAGGGTCCAAGGATCATTGAAATATGAAGTATGGAAAGGAACGAACCTCATCAATGAAGAAGACCTAATGGAAATGGCATAAATGTTGATGGGTGTTCTATATGCACTAAAAACACACTAAAAACCCTCAATTAAATTGTCAACCCGGGGTAAGTAAACTTAGAGTTGTAGCAAAATATATGCCAAGATAGAAGGGCTGGTAGTAGTATAGTCTATCTAAGGAAGTGGTCATCTAAAGGCTAATCTATTCAAGAAAAATTATCTAATGAGAAAAACCTACTAAGCAACTTTAAACTATGTAACCTAAGTACTTTTGAACCAAGGATCTATGGACAGTTCTAGGAAAACAAGTGAAAACCCTACTTGAAGCAAACTAGTTCAATCATAACTATAAGAAAAAGCAACTATTTAAGCATAACAATAAACAAATAGCAAAAGAAAATTACTTTAACTAGCCTACCTAAATTCAATGAACAACTATCCTATGAAAGGAAGTAAATAAACAAGCAACTATACTATCAAAGCAAGAATAGACAAGTAAGCAATTTAACCTATTAAAGAAAGTAAACAACTAACTAACCTAGGATAACTTCTATAGAAAGTAAACTAATTAAGACTACTAAATAACCAACTAACTAAGAGACAAGTGAACTCTATTCTTAATACAACTATCTCTAATTCATAAAAGGAAATCTATTTAATTGAAATAAGGAAGAACTAACAACTAACCTTTAATCTATGATAAGAAAACTTCTCTTTAATATACCAAAGCAAAAAACTATCTATACTACAACAACAAGAAAACTATCTTCTGATCTACAAAAGAAAGAAACTATCTTTTAACCTATAAAAACTCAAATATAGTGTTGGTGGTTGTGTGAATATCTCCAGTGTCTTATAATACTCGATGGCATTTGACAACGAAAGATAATTCAAGAGGTATAAGATCAATACTGATTTCAATAGAAAATGGAAAGGTGTGGATTAAGCAATCTAGTGAGAACTTAGCCATTACAGAAACAATGTCAATTACCCTGCAAATTCATGTGATTATTACTCATGCATTAACCATCAACGGTATAATGAGATTATAAATTTGATTGCACTCTATGCTATGTAAGAAAAACTCATAACTACATTCAATCATTAGCTAAAAACTGGAATTGCAACCTAAATCTAGGAAAGAAATTGCATAAAGTAAAACTAAGCTAAACCTATTTCAACAATTCAAATTACAGAAAGGAAAATGCATATAAACAGAAATTAAACATGATTCTGAGCATATAAAAAGTAAACTAATGAAGAAATTAATTAACAACTAGTTAAGCAAAATTTAAATAACAATTAAATAAGCAATCTATAATAAAAACTGAAGCTAAGACTATCCATCCACCGAAGCCTTGTGAAAGAAAACATAAATTAAAATCATGTTCTACTTTGTTTCAAACTCTATTTTAAACTTGATTTTAAAAGCATAAATAAAACACAATCTAATATTTAATTGCACAAGGGGTTAGTGTATGAGTTTGCAAACTTGTTCCTAACTATAGAATCAATGCATATTAACAAAAGCCTTCATACTAACCTGCAAAAGAGAATTAAAACAATTCAACTACAATAACAAATTAGATAACAAAGAAATCAAAGAACAGTTCATGTATAGGAAATAAAAAGACATCTAAGCTATGAAATGCATAAATGGCTCATAGAACAGTTACCAGACTGCTGGTGGGCCCCCCAACAAGTGGTGGTCACTTCTCAAATGCACACCATGAGCTCAGCAAAACGATTTCACCATTAAAACTTGAAAACCACAGTCTTATATAACTCGATTGAACTCTATGCTATGTAAGAAAAACTCATAACTACATTCAATCATTAACTAAAAACTAGAATTGCAACCTAAATCTAGGAAAGAAATTGCATAAAGTAAAACTAAGCTAAACCTATTTCAACAATTCAAATTGCAGAAAGGAAAATGCATATAAACAGATATTAAACATGATTTTCAGCATATAAAAAATAAACTAATGAAGAAATTAATAAACAACTAGTTAAGAAAAATCTAAATAACAATTAAATAGGCAATCTACAAATAAACACTGAAGCTAACCCTATCCATCCACCAAAGCCTTGTGAAAGAAAACATAAATTAAAATTATGTTCTACGTTGTTTCAAACTCCATTTTAAACTTAATTTTAAAAGCATAAATAAAAAACAATCTAATATTTAATTGCACATAGGGTTAGTGTATGAGTTTGCAAACTTGTTCCTAACTATAGAATCAATGCATATTAACAAAAAGCCTTCATACTAACCTGCAAAAGAGAATTAAAATAGTTAAACTTCAACAACAAATTAGATAACAAAGAAATCAAAGAACAGTTCATGTACAGGAAATAAAAAGACATCTAAGATATGAAATGCATAAATAACTCATAGAACAATTACTAGACTGTTGGTGGGCCCCCCAACAAGTCGTGGTCACTTCTCAAATGCACATTGGTGAGTCTCCATTTTGACACTTCTAATGCCTTATATTACCCTCTATCTGAGCCTATTCTACCTATGCTATGAGTGTGTACTTGATTGTTTCCTCCATAAATCCACTTAGTGACCGTGTTCATGTGCATAAGGGGTAAATTATGATTAAGGCATGATTTTTTTAGTTTTCTTGAGTTAATTTGATTTTATTCTTGATTTTCTATGATCCTAATTGTTTGCATCTTAAGTAGCATTGATCTGGTACTACCTGGGTGACTAATCTGGTACCAACATATGTTCTGTGCTAATCCGGTACTCATGGTGTGACTGTGTGTATTCCGGTACTAAACACCTACCTACAAGATTTAGGTACCAACATTCTAGTACTAGATTTTCACCTCGATTTTCTGGCTGATGATGATGGATCTCAAAATTTTGAGACATGGGTTTTGTCCAGAGCAGTGTTTTCGTTCGTATTTGTGAGCCAGAATATCCAGATCATATACGTGTGGACCTCTAGCTCAAGGGGAACGATCCATCCTCAATCTTTGCCAATTTTCCAAAATTTCTAAGATCATGCCGAGATTCGTGGGAACATCATTTCCTTGATTAGATAGTGGTTGTACTCGACCTCCATTGATGGAAWWTTKTTTTGATTTGGATTGGATTGTCTAGATCCAAATTTGTAATGTAAAAATCATATAAATTGAGTGATGGCTAAGCCAAAAGGGAGAGGAATTGTTATGTTGCAGATTGGATTTATGAACATATTATCTGTGTAAACTTGTTGAAGAATTAATATGAGATTAAGTTCATTGACTCCAAGTGTTATTTAAAGTTTACTCTGTGAGTTCCCTCTAATTTGCCCCATTGGCATCGACAAGGGCCCACCGGTCCAACTTGGAAAGCTTACTGTAATTGCAACGTGGATCTAATTTATGTAAGTATGTCTGTAGAGTGATTTTGTACATATCAGTTGTGAGGAGAAATGTTTGATGTAAATAAGTTGTAAGTTACAAAATAATATAAGTGTGGATTCATCAAAAGTTGTGAACAATAATATAGTGGTAGCTTTATAATCATTTATAAATTCAGTGTGTGAACATTTATGATTTCTGAATTGTGTCCTTCTAATCTCATCTTCTATCTTGCAAAGTGTGGTATTATAGGAACAATTGGAGAGTCCATATTTCGCATTACATGAGCCAATACATTGAACATCTCATTTAAAATCCTTGTTTCCTGTGTAGAAATAAAGTGACTTTTCAGAATTGTGAGGTTGCATTAAAATTCCTTTTCTAATTTGAAGAGTGTGCAGAATTAGACAACTTGCAAGTTGATATTGAAGTGAGTGACTACAGGAGTAAGATCAGAATCCATCTTTCACCTTCATGAGCTAGTAAATGGATGATCTTGTTTCTTGTAAGAGAGCCTTTGGAGTGCATGTTGGCTAGAGTCTTTTTTTTTTAATTTTGTTCTTTAATTTTTGCACAGTGTGTAAAACATAGATTAAGGATTGCAAAACAAAGTGTTGATTACTTTTAGTTTAATTGCTCTAGGATATAGAATCAAAGTTCATATTTTCCTTTCATGAGCCATAATGAATAGGTCCATCACCTAAGAAAGAAATTTAGATCATATGTTTGTTTATGAGTTTTCTTTCTAATTTCTGAATTGTGAAAACAAAGTATTGGTATTGATTGTTTCTTCTTTATGATATAGTCATCAGACATAGAAACCTATCTGTTATTGGCACATATAGTGCATCAACTCTATTGATTACGAATCCCGGATTGACATTTAAATGAGTGTAAGATATATATTGAACATATTTATGCACCAACATTTTGGCACCGTTGCTGGGGAGTTGTAAATAGTAATAGGTAGTATTTGAATTAGATTTCTTTAATGGTTTTGGATTGATTTTTATGGATGAACTAAGGGTGGAGAGAAGAGTGTAAGACATGTGGGAAGAGCCCACACATCCACTTTGGTGGGGTTGCTCCAAAGTTAGGTTGTCCTCTCTTCTTTTAATGCAAGTATGTTTTTCCTTCTTTTATGAAAAATTGTGTTTTCATGATGGGCTAACTTGTGCGAACCGATAACCTGGTGACAACAGGGTCCCAGTAACGCAAGGAGTTCAAGTTTGGTGTGTTTTATTTTTGAAAATAGTTTTAATTTCTTAGTTTTAATATTCAAATCTTTGATGATAAATCATTTTTCGGGTGTTGTAAGAACCCCCGAGTACTAAGTTGTGTTGCGAGACAGGGATCATGAACCACCTAGAGCAATATTTGGATGATCAAGCACTTGAAGAATGTTCCTCTAAGAACTTTCTCACATTCTAGCAGCAACTAGGATATCCGCCTCTCAGGAAGTGCATATCTTGACAATATCCAAGAGTTTAGTTGTCTCTCCACAAGAACATTTAGAAGTCCCTTATGATTCCTATTGTAAATTTGTTGAGGAGACTAAAGAATCATGGATAGAATGAAATGAAGAGAAACCGTTGGAACTTGATATTGAGGAGTTCTTAGCATGCCTCTCAGCAGATCATGTATGTACCTCAAAAACCAATCATCTTGAAGAAAATGCTCTGCGTGGAATGGGAAAGGAGGACATGTTGTGTGACCTAAACAAAGAAGGGAAACGATAATATCTTGATTTTATTGAAAGATGGTTCCAATTAGTTTTCAAGTCACACTACTCTGTTACTTTTCATTATTGTTTGATCTCATCATTAAATAAGTTGGTCCTTCATACTCTAGTATGCATTAAAATTTATCTTTTAAACCCGAATATGGATATATTTCTAACCATGTTACGCACATGGCTTCATTGGAAATTTTACTATACTTGAAAAAAAGCTTGCTCTTTTCTCAAGTAGGGTGGGACAATGAATAAATAGCTGCATATAGTTAGTGGTTCAGTTTAAAATACAATGCAACAGTTCTTTTATGTTTTCTGAATAAGACAGTTGACAAGGAAGCTTGTTGGAAAGAAGGAGGTCAATGTTCCCATGCCTGATCTTTGTTCTTATAGCAGGTTGCTTGCTAACAAACATCTCAAATGCAACAGTATGATTTTTTTTTGGTACCGGGACTGCATACAAGTAATATATCAATAGTTTCCTAGCAGCCCGTATGCATTCTTCAAATCCTGTCATGCACACTCAGATTTTCTGGATGGTCTTCAAAGCTCAAGTTCCTACAAAAGTAACTCAGAATTTAGATATGTAAGTATCAACTCCAAGGGTGACTTGAGGTAAGTATTTTTCTAATCCTTCTGATTTATTGAAAATRAAGGAAATKTATCATAAAKACAACATTTCAAGATTGTTGTTCTACCACTTGTCCTTGCCTCTTCTTTTCRTAATCCCACCAATACCCACTTATAASCCCACAWGTGTCCCTTTTGTTTTTAAATTTTCTTCCATAAAACCCTTCAACATTCTATCTTTTTCTCAAYTGATGGTTTTGAAGTGTTGAAAACTTGTACCCTTCTCTCTGTTGTGAAAACTTGTAAGTTGTGTGTGAAGGTCTATAKGGGMAAGATCAACAATAGAGSAGGCATGTTAATCTTCCAGGCTCAAAGGAAATTGTTCAGTATGCATATATGGGATCAAGTGTCCTRTCCATTTTGCAGATAATAATGAAAATCCTAGAGAAATTGACATACTTTTGGAACATCATATAGTGCAGTTACAGTCTGTATATTTGCAGCAACAATACATACATTTTGGGATCCCACTTGCAACCTCATAAATCCAATTTTTTTRTAATATTKTCATCAACCATGAATTGGAAATAGAGTTGCCAAGATTGTTGTTTCTCAAATGTTGGAACTATTCAGTAAATKCYTTTYTGTGTGCCTATGTGATTTTGGATATCATCTTGAGATATGGTAAGAGCACTTACACARCATCCCATACACTATTTCTAGAACCTTGATCATTGGATGTTGAATTTCRAGAARAAGKTMTTGATAGAGAGCTACAAGAAGTACRCGATGAGTTCCAAGAAGAYATGTGAGTGTAGGAGAAGTTATGACCCTTGTTGTTATTATGGGGGAATTTAMGTTGAAATTTCATTCCATGTTTGCATTTGAATGATTKCTATTRCTGTTCACTTATTGCATTTGGTTTGATCAATTGATGAATGTATGTTGAGGATCAAMAACATGTATTTGTAGTGATCTTYTGAATATCATTGATGGATTTGYAGCTGAATCTCTTCGAGATAACTGCATGGAAAATAGAAGACTTGAAATCTTGATTAGATCTAGGAACAAYAGTGCACATGTTATCCAACATTGGTAGRAACCATGGAGTAAGGTATTCAAGATGCATTCCATCATTCAASACAATTTGTAGAGGCATAGGAAATGGCCAAATTACTGGAATTACTCCCTTATGAAGAACTAACACCAAGTAGTTATCAAACATATCCATATCCTCAATTGTGACATTTCCAGCTACTTGGACCACACTCTACCATTTATTGGAGGCTATATTCCCATCAAGACAATTGATTAGGGGCATTGGTTAGAATGTAAAAGAAACCATAATGATGTTCCACAAACTATTGCACACCAGAATCCCTTTCTTGTATCCTTTGCAACCCAGCTCTCATATTACCTCAATGCATCAAATAGACCTCTGATGATATTCTTGAATTCTGACACATACCCACATGAACATAACCAAGTTATTCTGCAATCTCATTCCATTCAAGAAAAAATTCCTCCCTGTAGCAGCTCCTAAGATAATAATACAATGATGCGACTAAACCAGGTTGTCCTTCCACTCGCCTACATAGAACTGGATATTCCTTTCCTTCAGGAATGCGCTGGTAATATAACTAGGTACACCAATGGTCTGGGGGATTCAATACCTCTAGAGACATTCTGGACTACATCTCAGCCTGCAATTGTTGTTGTAGTTCTATGGTTTCTTCCATGAAAGCTTCAGTGTAACTATTTTTGTCTTCAAAATGGCGAGTGCGAGAAGGTTCTTGGGGGTTGGACATCCATTGATAAGGATTGTACCATGTCCTCCCATGTGCAGAGATGGAAACTGGGATCTTCCTGGTCATTGGATATTTGAGGACATTAGAGTCTTGGTGAACAGATGGCCCGACCATTCCATCTCAACCTCGTTAGCTTGCTTTTTATTTTTGTTTTGTAAGATTATTCTCAGAATCGCCATTCTTTCAACATACATTGTCTCCTTCCTTGCTGGATTCAGAGTGATCGATAATGGCACTGGATGAGAATCAATGCATGATAGACTAGAGGTCTCGATATGACTGTGTTTTGTTTGATCTGGATGACACATGATATCCCTTAAATTCTGGACTTGTTGCAGCATGAACCAAGAACATTGAAGATTATATGAATAAAAATCTTGGAGTTGAAAAGAGGAGAGTCCCAGACTTGAACATAGATTCGTATGAGACTTATGGGACAGCCATGGCTAGACATGGGGTAGTGGGATATGAATTTGACTATGACAATTACCACATTTTTGTTCACAGGAGATTTCCATATGAGAATCTTAAACCAGATCATGCGCTGAAGAACTTGTTATTAAGCATGCCTCAACAGAAAATTATATTTACAAACAGTGACAAAGTTCATGATGCATAGGGTTGGAAGATTGCTTTGAAGGTCTAATATGCTTCGAGACACTTAATCCTCCTTCAAAATTTACTGAAAGCAATAATTAATGGGATATGCTCACTGTTAACTCTACAATCCTAAAGACACCCATAATTTGCAATCCCTCAAAAGAGGCCATGGAGCAGGTGCAACTATTGAGACTGTGGTCACTGCATTTACAAGGGTGGTGATTTATCTATTGCAAGCGATGTGTTGTGTCCAAAGGTCGATAGTGTTTTTGCCTTCTATGGTATTCCTTCTCCACAATTTGCAAGACCATCATCACCAAAAGTATTTGTGCATGCTCATTTTGGAGAACTTAATGACTTTGTTGGGTTTTCAAATGTGACAACAGCTAAATCTTTGGAGAATCTGAAGGTACATGCATGTATATTTGATTTATGAAAATGCATCTGACTTGAATATTACAACTTTCGAGAAGGCCACACAATTTGAAATATCATTCGCATGCAAATGATCTCTTTTCCAGCTACAAATTGCCACACATGTTATACATGCCAGTCTTCCCCAATGCACGCTTATAACTTAACAATTGATGATCTGGATTAATCATTTGAAAAATATCTTTTGAGGATGAATTGGTGTGATTTCAATTAGAAAATTAGTAGGATTCTCAATGTCTTCAATCTTTCCTACAAGCCGAGCCTTCAAAGGTAGAAGCATTAGCTCATTTTGAGAAAAATATCAGGATGGATATTTTGAATTCTGTGGAAATCATGATGAAAATGGAAGATGGATTTGCTATGGAAAATCTAGATGATCGCAACCCTCTGAGTAGTTTTTTTAGTGTCTCACATTGTTTGCACGAGGCCATGCAAAACCTCAAGCATGGGGGAGTGGTTGTCAAGACAATAGTAGTTAGGATTATTATTTTTGTAATAAAAAGGAAGTGCCAGCAGGAGCAGTGTTCAACCTAGTCCCAAAAGAGGAGGCTTCTAAAATCTCAACATATGGTCATCCAATTACAGAATACCCTCTTCTCACAGAGCTTGGAGCCTAGTCACCCAATTATTTTTCATTATTCTGATGCAAACCCAGAGTTCCTACATCTAGTGTTGGTATTTGTTCCATATACATGGTTTTTTAGTTGAATCAGATCATAGGTCCTCTTCTGGAACACCAAGATAACACCAACTACTTCTACAAGGTGCAGCCTACAAAAGTTTCAGAAGCACAACCCTGTGTCCATCAGGTACTCAAGTGATCTTGTACTGGTAATAAGGTGATGGTAGCTCTAATAATGTATTCAATTTTTGTTGCTCGATTTAAATGCTTCAAGCAATAGGACATATAAAATAAACATATGATTACTCTCAATTATTGCACACTCCCTACCATGAATTTATTCAAGCCCTTGTATACATCTCCTCGTATGGAAATCATTCATCCTGTCACTCTGTTTCTTCCCTCTGCTCTATTCCAGTACTGTCCTATTATGGTACTATCTATTACGGTACTGCAGAAACATGTTCTGATACCAATTACCAATCTAGTACTGATGCCAAGGTGATATGATCTTTGTCCTATGCTTAACATCATTTTCACTTTAGGTAATTAGAGGTATGGGCTAATCTCTTCATGTTCTTTCTATCAAGGATCATTTAAGTCCCGTGTTGAATTGTTTTTACTCTCAAGTACATCTTCCTCCTACATTTCTACACTCAACCCTAAATGAATCATCCTTGATATCCTTTAAGAAGATATTTCCACAATTAGCTCGATATGATAATAGGTGCACTTGTTTTATTACCTCATCATTTTGAAAAAGTGATTGCTAATTGAAATATCCATTGAAAAGTGGTGACACCATTATGTATAATACTAACCTAGTTGATTCAACAAGTTCTTATCCAAGTTT
>JZKD02S1600960.1:173214-187009 GCA_000966675.3 Picea glauca
TGACCATGAAGAAAGAGTTATAAGGGACAAAGCTCCACTAGGTAGGGTAAGGGAAGGGGATAAGTGTTTAGGATTAGGGGCTAAGTTAGAGGGCTTACCTCTAAAAGAATAATATTATATTATTATTACCTAAAGGCTAAGGTTGACATCATCTGTATTGTCCTAAGTTCCTTGGGAAAGGGAATGAGTGTTAATTGGAGCTCATGGAACTTCAGGAAGACATGTGTCAACCTAGGCACATGCAGTTTTAAGTGGTAAAGGTCATCTTATTGGTTGTCTCGCTCCCATTCTCACGATTCTCACAATGGTCGCCCCTATGGAAGTCAACCATAATCCCCTTTGTTCAGACATTGAGCCATTTCCTTCATTGTTGACCTCTGCGTCAATCACACACCCCTAGAACCAGGAAGCATTAAGTTATGTCGTACTTTTCCTATGAAGAACAATGCACCTGTACTTTTCTTGAGCCTGTGCCATGACTTAACGGTTTGTTGTTGTAACCAACATAGTGCCTTGTCTGAGCGTGGCTTGCTGCCATCCTTTGTTCTATACCGAGCTTGTCGCTGCCATCACCCTTGTTGGAATTGACTTAGGAGTTGGACATAAGAATCAGGTTGTCAGGAATGTAGGTTTGAAGAGATGAGTTGTCACGCCTATGGTTGAAGAGGAAGGTTGTTAGGCCTGTAAGAAACTCTCTCTAGGTGAGAGAGTGTGATGAGGAAGTGAGTTCTCCTAGAGGGAGTCTAGTTGCAGCCATAGAGCTCTAAGAATTTTGATTCGGCCTGTTGTTGAAGCCCAAGACAAGGGAGGTGTAGTAGTCGATGGATTGTTAGACAGTGAAGGTGCACACTCCTAGGATGGGACATGCATGTGGGGAATGAGGGTATGTGGGTTTTGGGTGTAAGTGGCTCCTAGGAGAAAATCCTTCCTCTTGATATGTGTAGTTTTCATAGCCTCTGCCTAGTCTAGGATTCCCTTTCCCTAGATGGAGTTTAGTACTAGCTCAGGGGTGACTCACTACTGAAAACTTGGAGCAACGTGGTCTAAGGCTAGGAGGTTCATGGAAGGTCTGCGTGTAGTTGGTGGTCATATATTAAAATATAAGTACCAAATATATGTTCATTGTATGCTTTGTATTTGTATTTGTATTTGTATTAGAATTAATGAGTAATGTCGATGTATATAAGTTGCATGCATGTGTTATTGTCGCTTTTGCATGAATATGTTTATAAACTGAATGTAATGTCTTTTTAAAATTACATTATAAATAAATGCATATCCGAACTATTTATTGAGTAGCATGACCTAACCTGGGTTGTTGGGGGTGTTACAGTATGGTATCAGAGCATTTTTGAAGTAGCATGGCTCGACTTGGGTGGATGGGGGTGTTACAGTATGGTATTAGAGAGTTTTTGGAGTAGCATGGCTCGACCTGAGTGGTTGGGGGTGTTACACATGGGGCACACCCACCACCTATCACTGCATATCCTTTGACAGATCCTCCACCTGAGCCGTATGAATCATGTCCATCAAATGAGATAGGTTCCCCTGCACATTTTGTATCACTCAATCCACATCTCCTCCTACATTCTCATTTCCTCGGTTCCTCCGTCGATGTTGTGGTAATTTGTCTCATCATCACAGACCTAGATATGCATGACAAGCCATTTGTTAATACTTGGTACCATACAAAAATATTTGCATTTTTTTTATTCCTTTTGAAAAAAAAATGAAATATACAAAAAACATTCATACCAATATCACTGTAGGGGGAGCCTCGTGGCAGAGGCATATCTGGATCTCCTCTGTAGTCAATCCCATCAATGGGGTAGTCGTCAATGGCTATCAGTTGTCGACACCACCATAAAAAGAACTCATCATTTTATGGTATCGGCACCCTAACACCTGCTAACTGCCTCATCATGTCGATCTACCATGACATGGTTGGATCACATGATCTATGTGAAATTATCTCTACTCTAGGGATCAAGCCTAGAACCCGCTCAAAGAAAAAAATACACAATATGGATGAAAACCCAAAGTTTCTCTTTCTCCCTTGTTTGGATTCCGTCAACTGACTCTTGATGTTATCCAATAGTGAGGTACACTAGTCATAAACTATGGGTCATAAAAAATCCACTGAATAAAACATGAGTGGCCTTGATGTCCGGTGCAACTAGGCCGACCCCATGATTTGTGTAAGTACAAGAATGACAATGTTCAAACTCAGGTTCTCGATTGCCGTGATGGGGAGTTGGCTCCCTACTTTCTATGTGCTTGCAACACAATGGGTGGCAATGTAGTCCTCTATGTTCATACCACCCCCAACACCCCCAGCTTTGATATTAACCGCCTCACCCTAGAGAGAAAATGTTGTGATAAAATATATATTATTTACTTCAATCCTCAATGGTTTTCCATCGATATTGCAGGCATATGTCTCTGGATCCCAATAGTTTACTATCATTTGTAGTAACCTCACTTGAGCTCTCATTCCTTTGAGAGCTCGAAATTTATAAAGAACAAATCGATTTAGTGCTTGTTGGGCCCCTGCATTTCTTTCCACTGTTGCATCTACTTCCTCATGCTCCCTCTCACTCTATTCAAGCACCATCATGTCAAAGGAAAACCTTTTTTTGAGTTAATTTCATGAAGAAACTTGTTTGCAAACTTGTATGCGGGTTGTAATGTCAACATTCGCGTGTAAGGAAACATATATATGGGAAGTCTTTTCTTTTCCCACGTACATGTCTCCATATACACAACCAGGTGAACTATAGCTCGCGTACACCCTAGTTTACACTTTTCTCCCTCTTAAACTCAAAAAATGAGGACCCATTTTAAAATTTAAACCATTAAAATGAAGAGGAGGGGAAGGGAACTTACTTGGTCCATACAATTTTCAATTATTTTGATTGTAGCTCCTGCAATAATCACTTGAAGATCGTGGGTAAATTGGTCCAAAATGCACTATGTGGGTAAAAAACTCAAATGGTATGCTAAATTGGTTAGTTTTACTATTAGTAGAAACCTTTTATCCATTTTATATAGTTTATGCTATTTTTTTTACCTAATGAACTAATAATGCAGTGGAAAGAATTGGTTTTGGTGGTTTTGTCTAGGGATATTTTGCAATTTCTAGCGCCATATCACCGATTCGTGACTTCAATGGGTATTTTCTTTTACTATCATATATGATAGGTTGTCACTCCATCTTGCATATTTGAATTATCCTTTGATTGTGATCTGTATCCCTTAGGTAGGAACCCATTTATTAGCGACACAAAACCTTCTTATTTCTACTAGAAGTGTCATTATTAAGTGGTAGAGGCTTACAAAACATGGGTGCCCTAGTTAGAACCTTTGTTCCATTTGGTGCCCATGCAGAAGTTAATCCATAGGACCAGGAGTCCCTTATAGTTCCAATATGACTTTGTGTTCTAACCCCATATTATTACTCATAAGAATCAATAGTTATACCTATCGGACTCCCCCCAAGTCTTAGTTAAGCTCTTTTTCAACCCTCTAAAAAAAAAGAAAGATTGTCAAGTGAGCTTGTATCTTTCACACTGGTTAAATGGATTTGAAAGGATGTCTATTTGGTGTAAATTTAACCCTTTTTTTGAAAAAGTAGACTAATTTCGAAAAAAGAATACTCAAATCAACATTGGCTAGAAGAGTTCTCCTAGGGATTGTCTTATATTTTTTTGGGCCTAGGGGACTAAATTTACGAAAAAGGAAATTCTTTGGATTTAAGTTGTAATTGCATTTCATCCCCCCTGCTTCCAGTACTGAGCCTATTGCAAGTTCCCTCTTTCTCATAATAATCCTCTTACCTCAAAAATTTGTGTCACTAGACAAGAAGAAACTTGTGTATATCCTTTGTAGCTTGACACCTTGCACCCTAAGAGGAATCATTCCCCCGAGTGTCCACACCCTACATGCGACTCCTTGCATTGAGCATAGTTATGTTCCATTGTTGGAACTAGTTTCTTACTCATGACACTCATTTCCTCCATTGTATCATAGCATTCATTTTCCTATGAAAAAACAAAAATAGATGGGTAGGAAAATGATATTATCTTGTTTTGGCAGCAATCATGTCGTTTTTGAATAGAGCACAAACTTTTGAGTTCACTTGTCATCCAAATTTTGGGTTTATCATGACCTTAGGAATTTGAGCTTGTTACTTAGAGTTTAATCCTCTGACTAGTTATTCTTCCAATACTTATGGATAGTTTTATTGATGCCTCCTACATCACAAAGTATCATCATCAATTCTATGCTACCAGAGTCATCCATATGTTTCATGCTCTTGTTCAAATGAAGTCTATAAGCATGTGTAAGTCATTTCTCTGAACTCTTGACTTTTCATGTCATTCATACCCTCAGTGTGTCTCAGAGTTACATGAAGTTGTATTCCTACCATGCACCCAGGTCCTACTTTCATTATAGGTAGGTATCCTCAAACCCAACAATCGACATCTCCTCATTGGTTGGTGACTAGGAGGGTTCCCTTGTGCTCGACAGAAATAAATAAATTCACACATTGGGATTCGTGTAGTGTCTTGGATTCCATTATCCTTATTGGTGGTTTCATCGCCCTTTTAGGTAGTCTTCCTTATTGGATGCTATTCATAGGGTATTTTCCATGCACTACTTGCATCTGTTGCATGCAAAAGACACACCGGGTCATTGGTTCATGAACATCATCTTCGTCTGAGTTCCTCCTAATCATCAAGATATTGCTTTGTACCTCGTGTTGACTGATGAGATAGCATTCATTCTCTCCTTTTAGTGGGTCTCCTTCCATCGACTTCAATTCATCTACTCTAGATATGAGACCTAGAGTCCTATGAGTACCTAGAGAGTTGCTATCATCAGTGGTAGGTTCTCCCTCCATCGACAGTTGGGAATACATCAATGTTTCCTAATTGATGGATTCTTCAAGTGTTCGACCTTAACACATGTATTCACACTTATAAGAATTCACTCGGTGCCTCGATACCTACATTCATTCTTGGTAGGTTGTCTCGCATTTTTTAACGGTATACCTTAATGATTGGTAATCAAACAAAGTCTCATTGTGTTCAACATCAACTCCTATATTCACATGATGTAGACTTTCACCTTTGGCAGATTGTGTAGAATACATGGATCATCATTTTACAGTAGCATCTTTCCTAGGTTGTTTCCATCGGAGCAGTACCCATATGACTTCAGTGATAATGGGAGATCAAATTGTACTCCATTGTATACATATATCATTAGATTTCTTTTGAGACTGGTTTTCCATTGGGCCTTGTTCTTGACTATGACATCCTATGGCTTGTGTCTACTTTGTATTTCCTATTCATGGCCATGAACAACTACTTGGTATATTTCCACATGGATCTGCAGTGTAATTCAAAGTGGAATCCATGTGTACAAAGTCATTATGGATTGTAATATTATCATGAGTAACTAGTTCTTCCATTTTAGTCTCCATTACTCCACTTTTGGGAATTATAATTTATTTCATCCATCGCAGATACTCCTGTGACCTCACATATTAGGGGGCATCTATCATAGACAATTTTTCCTCACCCCATGCAACTTTTTTGGATGGCCTTTCCATTTCCCTATGCAGAATTGAAGTCCCCTTTTGTACTTCCCAGTGCCAAAAATTCATATTTTTCCACATACACATGCCCTAGAAATTATACGACATGCGTATATGTAGGTTTCACCATTATAGCCCACATACATTGCGTTTGGTGCTCAAAATTAAAAATTGTGTCGGGTTTCCATGTCAGCTCATGAGATCCATGACCCTTGACCTTCCATATAATGGAAACATTCCAAGTTGGTCATTCAGTTCCATTTGAAGGATATAAATTGAGTCATATCTAAGCCATGGAAGGAGATAATTCAAATTTTGAGAGAAAAGATACTCTGGATAATTTTTTTACTACACATTGAGTCTGCATCCCTTTATCCTTGAAAGTCTGCACACATTGTTGAACCCCCAAACTCTTCTTTGATGGAGAACCTCATTTTCTCCTTTATATGAGATTTCCTTTGGTGGGGGATTGAAGTGGTGGAAGCCCGGTTGGAAGGAACTTGGTTTCTCGGTTCCGAGATGTGCCGACACAAAATTTTGTCACTTATACACTTATGTTAATATTTTTTTAATAAAAATACTCTTTTCTCATCCAATTGATATCTCGAAAATATTTGTAATTATTATTCCATGGGAATATTTGTTATTAAGCTTAATGGATTATGTTATTGTATGTGCTAGCATTATATATTATCACCATATGATTGTGTATCTTGGTTGTTGAGGACAAGTTGCAGATATAAAGCTTTGAGTTGTGTGCTCAACGATGGTCTTCATCGAACGTCTGGACGAGGTAGTCACATGATCTTGTCTAGTTAGCATTTTAATTTAAATATCATACTTGAGATTAGATTTGGTTTATTCAGTCATTCCGTCTGTTGTGGTTTACCCCATACCTGATCCAAAAATGATCTTTAAAGACTTGGTTGAGTTTTAAGCATGTGTTGAATTACCACTTAGGAATTAGGGAAATAAGAAGAACTTAATGAAATAATATTGCATCCATCATAAAGAATGTAGATAAGAAAGTAAACATAAGGAGCAACAAACCATAACAACAAGCTTGATAACGGAGTTCAACAAGGTTTCCTATGTCTCCGGGCCTTTGACTCAGTGGGGGAGGATTTCTTATTTATATTTAATGATTCAAAAGTACATCAGAAATGCATCGAAAGGATTACAAACATGTATGGATGTATTCTTCTCGAACTCAAGAATACAACATAGCTGACGACACTAAAACATTTTGAGCATAGCTCTGGGAATTGGCCTCTAAAGTTTGCTTCCTCAATGGATTCCCTGCATAAAAATGGCTTCAAGCTTCACAAACTCATCATCATTATGCTAATACAAACCTCCTTGGACTATCAAAAACCTCTAAATTATATAGATATTGATTTTGGGATCCTATCCCAACTTCCTCCCAAGATATGGCCTCAAAAAGGGCTGCAGATCCTCAGTTTTGGAAAAAAATCACCCAAAATCAACACAAAAAAACAAAAAAAAACATATAATATAGTTACAAACCCAAATTGGGAAAACTATGCACTCCATCCCCCTAGTCATAGGATTCCTGTCGCATGGAGCTCCATTTTTCCTGCACTGGCACCTTACCTTTTGGCCCCCGGGCTAAAACTCTTGGTCATATGGTCTTGGTTGGATGGGCTAGCCCCTGTCAGCCAGGCATTATCCCTGAAAACGCACCAACCATTAACTTAAAAAAAAACCCACCACATGTTTAAAAATGGTACAAATGAAGCGTATTGGTTAGCACACCAATGGTTAAGTTGTTTCTTTGGAAGGTGCGTGGTTCAAATCCTGTGGAGTATAAATAGAACAATTTTTTCCCCTAGCCAAAATTGGCTAAATCTAGGGTGCCATGTCACTTGCCCAGTCAACTGGCACATTAGCATCCCTACTTCCTAGTCACCCTACCACATTAGAATCCATACTGCAACCTATCATCTGTACTTCCACCTTTCAACCTATCTGATGTAGGAGCATCTCTCAACCTTAGTAAATGCACCAACACGCCAATACACAGATGCACAATGGAGAAAGGGAGAAGCACCGACCCTCCCATTTTTAAAATTTCAAATATGATTCAATACAGATTTTCATGTTTTAAGGATGTATGATCTAGGCCATACCTTTGTACAGGTAGTGGATAGGGTTACCTTAAATGGTTTCCTGTAGCAGGTCCAGATCATAGTCAAGTCTGGACATTCATTTATGGAATGTAGCCATAGAGGTATGGTGTTGTAACTGAGATAGTGATGGCACTAAGGAAGTGAATATGATAAGCTCGTAGAGCCCTCTTTTATAATTAGGAGAATTGAGATAGATATCTCGGGTAGAGAGTCTTAAGAGAATTAGGATGTAGAATAGTTCTGAAAGAGAGCTTGAGAGAACTGGGACTCTATTGCAGTCCATTTTTTGTAAACATCCATATAGACACACATAGATAATAGAAAAGAAGTTTTTCTTGCATATGGTGTGTTTATGTATTTCTATTCATTGTTATTATTTTATATGTCATTCATGTCTGAATGTATGAACTGGTGAAGTATTGTATGAGCTTCAATTGTTTCTCATCTTAGATTTTCCAAGTGTAAGGAGTGCACACAGTCTGCAAGGAGTGCGTTGAAAGAGGTGAGTTAACCTCAAGGAAATCTCAGGAGGGATACTATTGAACCTTCATCAACAAAAGTGCAAGGAGTGCACAGGAATAACTCTTTGTCGATTTCAGAGAGAAGAAGAGTTACTGAGAACTCTTTAGAGCTCTACGAAGCAGGCATCGAGCGAGTGCAAGTGTGCATAGGAAGAACTCTATGTTGAGTTAGGGAAGAAGAAAGTTACTGAATTATGTGTAGAATGATCTGTGCAAGGTTTCTATCGAGCAAGGAGAAGGCCGGGAGGGAGAGAAGTATTTATTTTCAAGAAATACTTTAAATCTAAGTTTGACGAAATCCCAGAAACTCAAGAAGTGCATGGGAGATCGAAATATTCGAGAAGTTCAAGCTCAGAAGGAATAACAGAGGGAGTGCGTGGGTGACGAACTTACTATAAGTCCTAAATCTCAGAAGAGATAAAACAAAGAGAGCATAAGAGACAGACTTATTCCAAGTCCAAAATCTTAGGAGAAATATCATTTTCAAATGCATAGGCGAGACCCAGAGGTCAGGTTCAAGGAAGAAAGTTCAAAGGCCAAAAAATCCTTTGAACACATTGAAATTATTCCAAGTCGTGAGAAGGTGGAAGCTCAGGTGAAGGAGTGACAACAACCATTATATTGGTTGTGGGAAAGGAGCCTGGACCGTTAGATCAACATCTAGTGACATAAGGAAGCACAGAGGAGGAAATAGATCTCAAGCATTGGATCTAAGCGCAAAGGATCAACCTTAGTCTAATCACAATAAGGTGCATGAGATTTAACGCTTTATGTAACCATAGGAGGGTGGAATCGCAAAAGTCCCGAAGTCCCCAATTCATTTGGGATCTTCCATCATTGGGAGGACACGTGGCAGAAGTCCATCAATTTCGGGGGAAGGTGCTCTAGGAGGAACAAGCGTACAGAAGGTTGAAACACCCAAAGCTCAAAGAGCTCAAAGGCTGAGAGTCATCGATCTGGAAAGGGACACTTGTTAATAGATCATGAGCTTTGGGTAAGTTGTAGTGAGGTTTCATTTGAGAACTGATATTGCCAAAGCTCGAAGAGCCAAAGAAAAGCTGGATCGTTAGATCCAAGAGGGCACGTGGTGAGAGATCATGAATTTCTTGTGAATTCACTCTGGGAGAATGCGAAGGAGAAAGGTTTGACATCATTGAATCCCAAACAGCTGAAGTGAATGATAGCCATCGATATGGAAGAGGATAGGTGTCACTAGATCATGGAATTTGGAGGATTCCACTCCCGGGTTTCTATGGAAAGAAGTTTCAGAAAGTTCTGAAGCGCTAGAGGCCAAAGTGGTTAAGGGTCGTTGATCCCACAAAGACCACGTGGATCATTGATCTATGAAGGGACATGTGGAGGACAAATATTCACTCTATTATACAACCATTGAATAACCATTGGATCAAGAGAGGATAGGTGTCAGAACATCCATCACTCCAAAAGACTTCACTTCAGATATTTTTGGTTTTTGAGATTTGAGAACACCGAAGGATGAAATCCCGGAAACGACGAGATCCGTCGATGCAAATATGGACATGTGGTGCCAGATCTATGACTTCAAAGGAAATTGGAGGAAGGACAGGTCCAAAGACCTGGAGAAGATCTTGATCGTTGATCAAGGAGGGAGTATAAGGACCGTCAATCTGATTGAGGAGGCCAAAGTCCCCAACCGGGAGCACAACCATTGATTGGGGAGACATGCATCAATAGATCTTCCACTTCTGGAGATACCTACTCAACAAAGGTGAGAATTTGAGAATCGAGATCCCCAATGGTCAGACTAATGAAGGAAATCCTAACCATGGATTTAGGGCGATAGGTGTCGATAGATATTATACTCTAGAAGAGTGTCACGCAAGGAAAAGAAAAGGTTGAGAGTTAAAACTCTCGAAGGCCAGAAAGTTGGAATCATCCATAGTCATTGATTTAGAGGGGATCAACATGTCGATAGATTGCACAGATATGATATCGTTCGTACGAGGTAGGAAAGGAGATTCGATACCACCCATTGATAGAGAGCAAGTGCTGAGAGGCAAGAGATCAAAAAATGAGAAGGATTGCGGGGCTAGGACATGCTTGGACGCTAATTTTCCTTGAACAGGCCGCAATTGGAACCACGGTATTCATAAATGGACACGTGGCCGCATGAGGATGATTGCAGAGAGCAAATTAGGTTGGTTTGAAAAAAATCTTTCTCACACCCGCAATCGTGCATTAGCACAAGGAAACGACCCATGGTCATATGAAAGAGGGGCTAATGCCAAAGGGGATTACACCTGAAACTAGTGTTTTTGGAGCGAATGGAAATTATCTTGCAGGTCTGTCAAGACCTGCACACGAAAGGAAAAAGGGACCCATGTATAGTTGAATTTCATTCAAAGAGGGACCGAAAGATTCAATCTAACTCAGGAGAAGGAAATATCCAGATACCAGGAGGTCGCAGAACCCCAGGAGGGGAGGGGGGTTGCATCATGTGGTATTAAAGCACATAATTGATTTAGGTAGGAAAATGAGGTAATCTAATGACACCAAGTGGTATCAAAAGGCCAAAATTTGTTTGTATACAACATACAAAGGAGATACAGTGAAAGGAGACGACTTGATAACATCAGCTGATATAAGGGGTTAAAATTTTCCTATAGACAATAGGTGAAGGAGAAGGGTATTGATGCTCTGTAAGAAAGTTGTTGCATGCGTACAACAAGAGAAAAAATGTAAACAATCAGGTGAGATGTAAGAGAAGATGGGGATGCTCTCGGGTGTCAAGTGATCCATAGGCTTTCCAGGAGTGAAGGTAGAAGGTGAAAATGGCTATTGAAGGCCATGGGCATGGTCAAAGAGAAGGCCGCAAGAAGAAATTCAATCCAGAGATGGATCTGGAGCTCAATGAGATAAGAGCAAGGATGGAGGAGATGACATAAAAAATGCAGCAAGATTCTAAAGCACATTGGGTGTATGATTGGCCCATGAAGAAGAAGGTCAAGTGGCCAGTCAATATATTTTTAGCTAGAGGACAACAACAGTTGTTAAAGAGGTGGCTCAGGTATGTCAAAATCCTCATATATGAAGAAGAAGTGATTCACATCTATGAACCAAAAATTGGGAGACACCTCAGTGATGAGGAGGAGGTGAGATCAGATGGAGATCTCTTAAACTGTCGGGTGAGTAGAAATGAACTTTCCAGTTGCTAAGTGGGAAATAAAAAGAGATCAATGGAAGGTCTCATATACTTCCAAGGGAGAAGTTATGAAATTTCAAATTGCCAGGTGGGCGATGAGATGGGATCGTTTGATCTCATAGACTTCTAGGTGGGAAAAGGAGAAATCCCAAATTTCCAGGTGGGTAGGGGGAAAGAAACAAGACTGTCTGAAAGTCTTAGGAGCTCAGAAGTGAGTTCATTTCAGCAAGGAGTGTTGATGGATGAAGATTCATGTGGATTTGCAGACCACGTGAATGAATATGATGAGAAGTTAAACACTCTCACCATCCAAAGAGGAGGATCAGAGGAGCATTCTGATCATTGGGGGAATTCAAATATTCCTACCAAACAACCCAATCGAGGAAAAAGAATGTGTTGTAGATGAAACAATAGAAGAAGGACAACCAACGGTGATTGTCATGTTGAAAGAGAAGATATTAGAAGTTTCCCAAGGAGAAGAGAAATAAATGGAGTAGACACTGATGTCCAACCTAGCAGAAGGGGAGGATCATTCAGAAGAATGGCCCAAATGTTTCAGCCAAGAAGATGAAATAGAGTTGATTGCAACACTAGACCTTGCAGCAGCAAAGGAAATGGACAACATGTATTTTTCTTATCTGTATGAAGAATTGGAAGCCCTAGAGAGAACAATAATGGTGCAAATCTTGCACATCGGAAAAATCAAGTTGGAAGCATATGGAGAAGCATACCAGCCCAAGGAACTGTTGGAGGGAGCTGGAGATATACCAGCATGAGAACTAGCAAAAGAAAAAGTTGTCAGAAGGAGAAACTGAGTAGCAACTCAATGATGGAATTTCATAAATGAAGTTTGTGGTAGGGTGGCAAGCTAAGGCCATAATAAATGGGGAAATTCTCAAGGGGGATCAAGTTGATCTACCCACTGATAAGGAAGAGTTGCAGCTGAGAAGACTGCATAAGGAGAGCCAACCACTAGAGCAGCTAGATAGGGTGATAGAGGGGATCAACAAGAAGATGTTGAGATCAGCAGAAGCAATCAACAAAGGGAACTTGAGAAGAGGAGAGCCTGCCATAGCAGCTAGAAAGAAGAGGAAGAATATGCAGCAACAACAACAACAACGAGGAAGAGGAACAACTAGAAGACAACTCCAAGGAAGAGTTTGGGATCCAGGTGGATTTCAACACTGGAGAAGAGGAGCTCATGATTTTCCCAGGAGTAGAGTATGATGCATGAACATCAATCCACCTAAGAAAATGCATCAGCATGCCAACATGATTCAATGGATAAAGGGGGAGGCACTGACCCTCCCATTTTTAAAATTTCAAATATGATTCAATACAGGTTTTCATGTTGTAAGGCTGTAAGAGCCATGCCATACCTTTGTACAGGTAGTGAATAGGGTTTCCTTAAATGGTTTCTTGTAGTAGGTCCATATTGTAGTCAGGTATGGACATTCATTTATGGAATGTAGCTGTAGAGGTATGGTGTCGTAACTGAGACAATGATGGCACTAAGGTGGTGAAGAGAATAAGCACGTAGAGCCCTCTTTTGTAATTAGGAGACTTGAGAGAGAGATCTCGGGTAGAGATTCTTAGGAGACTTAGGAGGTAGAATAGTTCTGAGAGAGAGCTTGAAAGAAATGGGACTCTGTTGTATTCCAGTTTTGGTAAACATCTGTATAGACACACAGAGATAATATAAAATATGTTTTTCCTGCATATGGTGTGTTTATGTATTTGTATTCATTATTATAATTTTATATGTCATTCATGTTGAAATGTATGAACTTGTGAAGTGTTGTATGAGTTTCAATTGTTTCTTGTCTTAGAGTTTATGAGTGCAAGGAGTGCACACAATCCACAAGGACTGAATTGACAGAGGTGAGTTAACCTCAAGGAAAGCTCAGTAGAGATACTATTGACCCTTCATCAGCAGAAGTGCAAGGAGTGCACAGGAAGAAATATTTTTCGAGTTCATAGGGAATTAGAGTTACTGAGAACTCTATAGAGCTCTGCCAAGTGGGCATTGAGCGAGTGAAAGTGTGCATAGGAAGGACTATGTGTTGAGTTCAGGAATAACAGAGTTACTGAATACTTTGTAGAAGCAGCTCTGTAAGGTGTGTATCAAGCAAAAAGAACACTAGTAGGGAGAGAAGTATTTCTTTCCAAGAAATCCTTCGGATATGAGTTTGACGAAATCCAAGAAACACAAGGATTGCATGGGATATCGAAATCTTCAAGGAGATCAAGCTCAAAAGGAATAACACAAGGAGTGTGTCAGTGACAGACTTATTCTAAGTCCTAAAGCTCAGAGGAGACAACACAAAGAGAGCGTAAGAGA
>JZKD02S1600960.1:209444-227225 GCA_000966675.3 Picea glauca
TTTATTGAAAAATCTTCAAAATATTAAAATTATACAAAAATAACCACTTCAATAAATTTAACAATTTCTATCAAAATATCACACAAATATATTCCAAAAAACAAAAAATTAAACTGTAAGTATAAAAAATAATCAAACATATCTATCAATAATGTATCTATTAGTGATGTAACAATGTTGTTTTATATTCTCTCACCACCTCTGATGCTTTATAATAATGTAAATTGTATGGTTTCTTGAAAGACTTAACTACTAAACCAAATTAAACTTATTAAGCCTTCTAAAATTGTAAGCAACTAAGTGTTCATGAAATTCAAAATTTAAATATAGTAACCCTACCATCAAACCCTGCCATCAAATTAGGAAGACTAATCAAGGAGATGTTTATAAAAACAGGAGATGTTTATAAAAACATGAAGAATAAGGAGGTGTTAATCACAAATGAAGATTAACGAAGAAGGCGTTTACTATGTTGCTTGAGCTTTATGTAGATGTTAATTAACATTGTTTAATAATCCTAGAACATTGTTTTAATAATTATAAGACATGATTAAAATAGACGTATGAGTATATGGCATGAAGAGAAAGAAGATTTTTTATCTTTTCATAAGTTAAAAACTTAGGATTTTTGAAATAACTTATATTTGTATGAAATTTTTATTTTTATAAAAATTAAAGAACACATTTAACCAATCATACTTACTATAAATTAGTTTGTAGATAATAATTAATATAAACATGTTATTACTTATTATGAACCCTCGCTTGGGACATCTAATGTAATGAGATATGTAACATAGAAAACTCACCAAGCAGGCTCACAAAGCTAATTTACCATCATGAAGATGCCAACCAATATGAAAAAATGCTTGAATAATTAGGTTGCCAACACACCCAACTATCTCACCAAATACTTGAATATGCCCACCAATATGAATAAATGCATGTTGCCAACTAATACAAATAGCGATATTTTGAATAGAGCCCTTAAAAAAAATTGAAGAACAATATTGTAAACTCCCCATAGTTATGTTTTCCATCACCAATAAAATATTAACACCTGATCTTACTAAAAGCTAAGAGATGCTCAATGATTAGCTCTAAGGATTGGGGAACTTTTATCATATCCGTTAGCAACACATCAAATACCTTTTGTAGTTTCTTCATAGTCAATTGAATGTTGTAAAAATCCGTCGAGGTCACTAAAGGGGTGGAATTTCCATTGCACCACTGCGTCATTCAAGTCATTGGCCTTGTGCCTTGTTTCTTTTTATTTCGAACATTCTCTATTAAAAATGCAACACAAATGAAATGAATAAGTCTAAATATCGTTGAAAATATCATTTTTATTTTTAATTTGAATAAAGTAAAAATGAAAGTAGCAAGGTTATTATGTAATTTTGTAATTCATAAAAAGCTTAAGAGTATTCAAGATATGGAACTTAATAAATTATGTTTTATATTATTAAGGGTAGGGGATTTAAGGTATGGAGTCTAATAAATTATGTTTTATATTATTAAGGGTAAGGAAGGAAGTGGTGTTTTCCCTCAATCTTCTTTGTATCACAAATTTTATCAATATGCTCATTGCAATGTGTTTTAGGATTAGCCCAACTACCAATTTCACTATGGAAGTCATAAGCATTCATTTTATTTTTTAAATTTTAATGTTGTAAAATAGTTTTGATCAATGCATGATAAAATATTTGTAGTATTTCAACCTTCTATCATTTATGTTTGCATTGTTATTTGAGGTCTTGATTTGATGTTCATATAAAAGTAAGATTTGATATTATGAATACTTTTAATTTGATTATCTTCTTTTATGTTTCAATAGTTAATTCAATCCTTTGAATCTCTCTCCCAACCACATTTGAGCATATGGTGTCTATTTATTATACTAAAGAAATGACATGAACATGGAGGCATATGCTTGTTCAACTTGAGAATTATGCTTATATTCTAAAAATATAATCATGGATTTTGACTCCATGAAAGCACATCCTACTTCAATAATAAAAAAATGCAGTAAGAAGTGTTGCATTTTCTTTTAAAATTATAGGAAATACAACATTTTTGGATTTTCACAATTTTGTTCCAAGTATGACAAGAGGAACTTGAAGCTTAATCTTCACAACCATATAGCACAACCTAAACAACTAAAGTGTTGGATTTTTTTTTTTTTACATATCATTTTCTCGAAGTTCAATGTTGCTACATCCATTGTCAATAACATTATAAGTTTTAAAACTACCAATGATTCACTTCCCAATGCTATGGTTCTAGTTCAAATTGTAATTGACATAAATTATTACTTATTTGTAAAATTACACCTCATCAATATTGTTATCAACATACAAAATTAAACTAGAAATTATTTTCATAGCATGGAGGGTTCACTTAGAAAGCCTATGAAATAGTGTGCACGTACATGGGATATTCACAAATATCAATAATTTTGTTTATATCTCCTAAAATTTTATTTTAAATACCTCCTTCCAATACATATTTTAAAATAAAATAGTCCCCTATATATATTAAATATTGCAAATAACATTTCTTTGGTGGCATTTTTTATACCCTTTATTATTTCTACTCCTTGTATGTTGGTTCCAATATTTGACATATGTATCGAAAATCTATTAAAATTTGGTTTATTATATGCTACTTGATCTTTGAATTTGTATCATCAAACATGTTACTTAGGAATTAGAAAATCATTTCATATTTGGATCCCTCTGTGGAATGGGTTGTCATTTTCATTGTTTCTTCAAAGGATCTCATGGTTCATTGGGAGCTTATATAAGGTACTTGGATAAGAGATGTATTATCTTGATCCTTTACAAAATTCTTAACTTCTAACCAAAAACTTAGAAACTAGATCGCCTTGCATTGCTAATTCAAGACTCATCACACCTTACTTCCAATTTTTTTCATGATTCCAATCAAAAGGTGTCAATCATAAAATACTAGCATTTTCAAGCTACATGGGATCCCAACAATGCCTTTTACTCCCAATATACTAATTGTTTAAATTAAGAAAGGAATTATAACTTATCAAAAACCCATATAACTTCAACATGATAAGATATGACAATTTCTACACAATGTCATGATTTTCTCCCAAGTATAGAATATGATAACATAGAAATAATTTCAAACTCTTCTCAAATTATTGTTATAGGAACAATCCAATATCCATGCAACATGTAAATACTATCTTTAAAGTCAATATCCTTTGACTAAAAACTTCTCTAATAAAACTCACAGAACATTAGATGTCCTTCTTAAGGAAGAAATTTGGGGTGAGGGTTGCATGAATTTTGTATGATCTAACATTATCATTTCCCAATTACACTCTACTTGACACCCCAAAATTTTGGTTTCCTTAGAATCCCCCTTGAAAAAATATTGTTGGTTGAATTTCCCCAAATATATACCCCTACTTTTATTTTGAAACCCCCTTCTCCTTGTTAATGTCATCCAAAATAATTAATTACCTTTTAATTATTTTCAAAACCCCCAATTTGAACTCACATGATATGATATTAGTTTACCTATGAAACCCCCATTTTTCATAGCTTTATTATCATAATCAAGATTTTCAGTTCATCATGTTGGTAGAATTGTTGGAGAAATTTTAATTTCATGTGAAGATTGTTAATATTTTTTGTAAGAAGAATAGTATCATTAACATATAAGAAAAGGGTGAAAACTATTTCAACCATCTTAATATTGGTGCACCCCTACTCTTCTAAACATTGTTCAATTTTATTAATGCAGATGCCAAAAAGAGTGTGTGAAAGAGGACACTCTTTCCTAACCCAAATATTACAAATAATATGTATTTATCATTAGTTATTGCATTTCATTATAGTCATAAAATTTTCCTAGAGTTTGGTTACAATACTATTAAGCTCATAAAGAATACCTAAATTCCCATTTAATTAAACTTGGTCTTACAATTTACAATTTAAATACTACAAAAGTGTGAATTTTGATACGCAAAGTATCCAAAATTATGATTATATGATCATAAAGTATGAAATTAGATTACTAGATTTTTTGAAAGTGTGAATGTCTGATTGGACCAGGATGTGTGATGTATGATTCCATTAGTAACAATATATTTTTTCGATGTTATTAATATGTCAACATGCATTCATTACTACAATGAGATTAAATAGAAGAAAAATAAGAACCAATGTAATTGTTTCATTGAATAATAATATATTATCATTAAAATATTTAAAGAAGAGTTCAGTACGGATGGTTTTGAGGACTACCCTTAAAACACATAATATCCATCCATACAAACGAGGACTATGATTCAATATTTCCTACCAAATTCTCCATCTTGTTTGGAAACATTAGAGCTATATCACTATAGAACCATTCACAAAACCCAAATCTTGGGCCAGGATAGAAGAGAACATATGACCTTCGATAGTTTTAGAAAACACAATGCATAAGTAATATTGATTAATAAACATGGAGTTTTTATAGGAAATAATTCATTAGGAAACCACAAGTTTTAACTCTTTCTCAAACAAGTATCATTCATTGGCATCATAATTCTCACTCTTACCATTATGTTCAGTTTGAGTTAATTATTCCTCAATTGTTGAAAACCATCATCGATTTTTATTGTATCTCTTCTCCATATCACCTTTGGTGACCATGCGTGGTTCGAGATGTTCAAGTGAGCTTCCACCATTGAACCTCTACCTTATATGTCTCAATAGTAGCATCTGAATCTCATTAAACATTTCCATTTTCCCTAGCCAATAATATTGATCTATCGTACAATGATTGTACTATGAAGATTTGTCCCTTAACCATCATCATACTATGAACATTTGTCCCTTAACAACATCATGATTTGGAGAGAATTCATTCGTTGGTTTTTTCATAGATGTCCAACATATAGCTCCGCACTAATGTAAACTTATTCCTTCAACTATGATTCCATGACATCATGTGCAAGTGGTCACTATGATTCCATGACATCATGTGCAGGTGGTCTATCAATATTGATGTCTAATTCTTTCATTATAGATGAATATGAATTATTTTCCACGTACTCATTAGGGAAAAAAACCATTTGTCATAGTGTTTAAAACATTCTGCTAATAGATTATCATTAGATGCCAAAAGTGTTCCTCTCGCTCATCAATTTCCTCTCTTTAGAAGGAAATATATTATTTTATTCATTTCTTCAAACTTTGAAGCATTATGCACATGTACGCAGGATATCAACGCAGGATATCATAGGTTTCCCTCTAGGTAAACATACATGAACATTGATAAATAGATTCCGCATGTTTGAAGCATTATGCACATGTACGCAGGATATCATAGGTTTCCCTCTAGGTAAACATACATGAACATTGATGAATAGATTCGCCATGTTGGTAACTAATGCAAATTTTTATTTTATAATTAAGGATTTATATTGGATAACTATTATGCGATCAACAGGTTGGACTAAGTTGTGACATTATTTAATATCAACTATCTTCTAGTTTTTTTCAACAAGTGTATGGTGGGAATAATAAATAATGCTTCTCTATTGTCCTATAAGTACGTATGATCTTTAACAGTGAAAATATATATTTTTGTTTTAATTGAGTTGATAATATTCAATATGTTCCATCTATATCTTCATGTGTGTGATGCAAGGGGGAAAAATCAGCGTATATTATTTCAAATACCCTCGTTAAAAGTGGTATAAATGAAAGAGTGTAATAATTTTTGTTGACACATGCACATTTATCTGTTTGAAACAAAAAAACTAGTGATAATATGTTTTGCACTGTGCTTTTATTATAACACTTACCTCAAAGGATTCCATAAAATATTTCATATCGACCAAACATTTTCCATATGATTCAATTTGTAATAATGCATCATGTAGCAGATGCTTTGTTGTCTCACTCTTCATCTGCCACAAATATTCATATTTATTCCATTTCTTTTTGTCTCACTCTTCATCTGCCACAAATATTCATATTTATTCCATTTCTTTTTGTCTCACTCTTCTTCTGCCACAAATATTCATATTTATTCCATTTCTTTTTCAATTTCCCAAAGAAATTTGAGTTAACGTATTTCCACAACTGGAAGGATAAAGTGGTTGAATCCCCTAATTTTGTGTCCATGTGTAAGAATATTGGGATATTTATGACACTGCTAAAATCCCTTTGCTTCTTATCCATGATAAATATATAATCCTTTTCCTTGTCCATGTTTTCATGCATAAATCTTAAATAAGTGTTTAGATGTTTCCTTGAATTCAATATATTGAAAGAGTATATACCGTGACAACTTGCAATATAGTTGTAGTGGTGTGTTTGTTTTTTTTGTAATTGTTATATTCACATTAGATGATGTTCCTATGGTTGTTGCACTCGTCACACCTTGAGAAAAACACTTTTTTTTTATCACAACATCTTAAACATACTATATCATTATTTTGGTGAATGGGACCATGATACATGATGAACAATCAACTTATCCATATCCTTGTTAACATTTTTTACAAGTAAACATAGGTCATATTTGAAGGAAGAAACTTTAATAAGAATCATGTTTGTGTTATGGGAAAAATTATCACATGGATCTCATTAAATAGATCAGTAAGGTCTCCCTAGGATAAGCCTAGATATCCTAGATAGGAGGGGGTAGAATTCTAAAAGGTTTCCTAGATCTAGATTCAAAGATATGAATTCACTATAATTCTATAGAAAGGAGAAGATATACATACCTTTCAAGAGGTGGTCCTTCATATCTCATGGTTGTTCCAGTCCTAGAGTTGAAACTCCAAGCTTAACAACCTGCTTCCTGTATACAAAATAAACACAAAAACTTCTCTAGTTTCCTATATAGGATTAGAATCCTAGATCTAATTAGTTTTCAATTAGATCTATACAAATATGAATTAGGTCTAAACACTTGTTATTCAACTACAAGCAATTGTAGGGAAAAATCAAATGATATATTAATTATAAATCGAAAGTGACTTCAGAATTGCATACCTTAAGTGTTGATGTAGGATCGTTTCTCCTTGATTCTCCTTACAGCTCCTTGGTCATGCTAGGCTCCAATGAATTCTGGTTGGTTTCTTCTGTAGTTTAGCAATATAACCTTGCTATTGAATTCTTCCTCCTCTTTTCCATGGCTTGCCTTTGTTATATATCTCTTGGAGGAGGCTTAGGAGAGGCATCTAGATATTCTAGAGGCCACTAGAAACTTGAATGATGTGATTTCCTAGGTTATTACCACTAATATCGAATTCATCTCTCACCCCTCACCTCATAACTCCTCTTTTGTAGAAATTTGATAGTGTCTCACTTGTTGTGTCACTATTGTCTAGCGAGGTCTTTCTTGTTTCATGTTA
Source organism: Picea glauca (assembly GCA_000966675.3). Classification (NCBI taxonomy): domain Eukaryota; kingdom Viridiplantae; phylum Streptophyta; class Pinopsida; order Pinales; family Pinaceae; genus Picea; species Picea glauca. The sequence continues at coordinate 216,844 of JZKD02S1600960.1, forward strand.
AGTCTCACACAGGGCCCTCCAAAAATGCTCTGGAAAGGGTCAAACCCCAGGAAAAATTCGCACTAAGGATTCTATCCACTACTGGCTTTGACTTGTAGGGTGGAGATTAAGGCTATAACATATTTATTATGGTGTGTTTGTTTTTTTTGTAATTGTTATATTCACATTGGATTATGCTACAATGGATTTTGCACTAATCACACGTAGAGAATAAAAAAAAAATCATGATCACAACATCCTAAACATAATATATCATTATTTTGGTGAATGGGGCCATGATACATGATGAACAATCAACCTAGCCATGTCCTTGTTAACATTTTTACAAGTAAAACCATAGTTCATATTTGAAGAAAGATTTGAAGAAAGAAACTTTAAGAGGAACTCATGTTTAATCTTGATGTAATGAACATGTTCAAAGTTGGGCTTTATTTGACTATTGATCCACAATCTTATTAATACTAGAAACTATCAAAACAATATATTCTCTAACTTTTGTAATTCACTATTACATTCATTTGCTTCAAGTCACACTTTTTAAGGTTGCACTTATAGTTGTACAAGGTTATTTTGTGTATGCAAAAAACATGTTATTGTGCATTCTCACATATATCAAAGGTGTCAAATTTGATTTTATATTTTACAAAAATGTGTAGTGTTAATGCATATAAATAAAAAATCATCATTTGAGCTCAACTCATCATTAGTATATGCACCTAGCCTTGAGAATTCGAGGTCGTTTCAAGTCTTTTTTGTCACTATTTGCACATTAGTGCAATCTATGATATCCATAGGTGGATATTACAAATGAATAGGTTGTGCTTATATTTCATTTCATAGATTGACCTTAATCTCCTTTGAAATTTCCCCTAATCTCACATCTTGGGGGTACCACTTAGGTCAACCAAAGTGGTGTATAGATAAATTTCTAATTGGAACAATGTTCATAGATAAATTTCTAATTGGAACAATGTTCATAGATAAATTTCTAATTGGAACAATGTTCATAGATAAATTTCTAATCGGAACCATTTACTGCATTGGTTGATGAATTTAATAATAAAGAATCAAATATCATTCCCACATGATTATGTGAAGTGCACTACATCTTATTCCCACACATTTGATATTGTCAGCAAGGATATATAAGATTTCTCTAAGGGAAACTAATGGACTAGCTTCAGTATTACTCCCGAGAAATTAAGGTTTTGATTATTGTTATTTATTGAGGATGAATCTTATAATAATTTTATTCCTTTCATATTCATCATAGAACCTAGTTTTTCATCCACCATTTTTTTTATTGGAAAAAAAACTATGCATCTAAGTTGCAACAAGGACAAGTAAGTTTCCAAATACAATGGTTCTTTCATGAGCATAATTAACGAGAGAGTTCCCAACCTCTCTCTTTGATATCATTGTGCACATTCATATTTGTGACAATTCCATGTGAGGCTATGCTGTCTCCTTCCTTTGAACCTATTTGTAACACTCTAACTTCCTTTGCAATGAAAACCAACCTATCTCATGGACTCAATATTTTTTTTATAAACAATTTGAATAATGTATTGAATTATTAGATTTAATACCATTGACCTGCTCACGAGTCTCTAGTTCATAGAACATTGGAGGGTATATTTGACCATTCTCAATATTTATTAGTGATGACTAAATATTCTTAACAAGATATATTTCACCCTACTTGATAAAGGATACCAAAGATTTATACAGTATACATTATAATTCCTTGGTGTCACATTGTAGTGTATTATTTTTCAAAATTTTCTATTCTTTGACAATGAAATTCCTCAACCATTGAGGATTATGGGGCATAACATCATGTCTGAAACTTTTTGATTTAAATTTACATGAACGACATTGAGAAATGTTGGGATTGTCATCATTTATGCATCACATTAAGCATTGTATTGTTAAATTTGTGTCATATTTGTTTCTACATTGTGTCATTTTCCTATGGACTGACATCATGTGTGTGTGTCTAAGAGAGACACGCACAAACACACACACAAAATTTTAAGTCAAATATATAGACGCAAATATTAATTTCCATTTATAACCTCAAATTGTAGTGCCACATATTTTTAAACTATACTAGTTTTGCATTTTATATGTTTGTTTTTGTAAGATATCCATATAAATTCAATTTAAATAGAAAATAATATTTACATGGTTTATGTTTTTGTTATACTATTGGGGAAAAATGTGTAGAAATATAATATAAATTTCTCTATCCATATTGACTAAAGAGGCAGATGAGACTATAAACTACATACATAGTTAAATCAAAGATTATATTCAAAATAAGTATAGCTGGAAAATAATTATTCAGTATATTGTGATCTAGACCGAAGAGGGGCTAGCGTCATTCTTACCCTATAAGGAGTAAACAAAACACCTATATGATAGAGAATTCAACAATCAAACATGAAAATTATTATAAGCAACTATAGGAACCTGAGTTTGTGTTATAGGAAGGTTGGAGAAGTCCAATCCTCTCAGTTTCTTAGCTAACAAATTGATTTTGTGATTGAAAAGATTGATTTGCAACTGCACGTCATCTAGTTGAAGAATTTTGTGACTGTAGGACTCATTCCTCTCCACTAACACTTTATCCATCATGGATTTCATCTTTGAGTATAGGTAAATAGTATTTTGGTATTTGGATTTCCTTTTTTTAGTTGAAGTAGTGTCTAGGACCCAAGGACATATATTTGAGTCCACTACCTCATCCCAAACAAAAGGATGTAGACAAACCTCATCTTCCCCAAGGTTAATTTCCTCCTAGATTTTCTAGGGTGTGGTGGATATAAAGACTACAATTGATTCCTTTGCATAGAGTTGCACTCATGAGGATGAGATCCTACCACTGGGATGATGAGGCATTTGTTGGACTATGATTTTTAGTTAGAACAAAACACATAGGTGTTAATATCTGGCATAATGACCATAGTTAGGATCCATGAGAGGGGGTTAACCCATGTCATGAAACACATGGGAAGCATTGAAAACCCAATTTCCAATAATATCCCCCCCTAGAACATGTCAGGTGAGTTTCAAACTTAAGAACGATCACTTTGATACCATTAGTTGGATTGTGATTATCATTAGACTAGGTTTTAATATCCACTGCAATTGTCATATTTAGGATCCACCAAAGGGGGTTAACTCATGTTGCAAAAATCGAGGGAAGTATTGAACCCAATGTATTATAAACTTCATCTAGAGTATCCACAAGCCATAAATAAGAATATAACTGAAGAATCAACTTGAATGAAGAACCATGATATGAAGAGGACTAAACTAGAGACCAGAGGAGACATAGAAAAGTAGGGGATTTGGGATAAAACAAAAGGTCAGAGGAGACATAGAGAAATATGAGGGAGGAACTATGAGCACATTAAAAATACACATAGAAGAGTTTGGGAGTGTCCATGAATAATAAAAATGAAAACCCTAAACCATATCATTCCATTGTTTTTGAATTTCATTTCCAAAATAGGAAAGTAATATTGCCAGAGCCAACATTGTATAGAGAAAGTTACCATCACCGATAAGGAAGGAACCTTCATATTTCCAACACTTTCTAACATAATATTCGCATGATGCACTTATAGGTATTAGATCTGAAGTATTTCCTCAGGGGATAATAAAAGGATGGCTGCTAAATAACCCGAGTCATATATCAATTCACACAATTTCCTCCCTATCAACCCATCTAGGAGGGTAAATTCAACTTAACCAAGTGAATAGAAATCCTTGTTGAGGGATGATTGATTAGAGGGATCCCAACAAAATTCCATCAATTGATGTTCTCTGATAACTCCTTTATTTGCAATATTATCAACAAATTTGTTTGTTGATCATCTAACATGGTAATGAACGATGACCTCAATCCTAGGAAGAAGCGATTGAATAAATTCCAAATTTCCTTCCATATGTCAGTTGAGGGAGACTTTGTTGATACCACAACCCTGTTATAATCATTTTAGCATACAAATGATAATCAAGGATCCCCCCTCAATGATTAATTTGTTAAATACTTATTGAAATATAATGATAAGGACTTGATATAAGGCTTGCATCTATATAAAATTGTTATTGTCAACTCCTATGTTGTCTACATAAATATATAAAATAACACCCTTATCATTTTTTAAACATCCACCCAAAACTCTAGGCCTTGATTTTCCCTTGTAGGCATCATCGAAATTAAGATTGAAAATTTCCGTCAAAGGAGGTTTCCATTTTTTATTATGGTGAGAATGAGGTGTTCGTCTTCACCCTAGATGGAAAGGGTTATTTTGAAGGCGATATAAGGATTTAAGGATGCTTTCTTCCTAAGTTATAAATTACCTGTCTTGATTAGACCATTGAGATATTATAATTGTTTCTTGAATATTAATATTAGTATTTTCCCAGAGCTTAATAACCTCCATGGATTCATTCGTAAATATGTGCTGGCTTCTTTCCTTCTAGACTTCCCATATCAGGAATCCTAGGAAAAGTTATTAGGCTTGGTTTATAATTTTAGTAGAAAATATTATTGTTCTTCATTATTCAATAGTTGTAGTTAAATTGGTTCTATTGTTGTAATAAGTCCTCGATGTAATGGCCCTATGATCCCATAAGGTGCTAGGAAAGAATTATTTATTGACAAGATGCTTCGTTGTGTATCCCTCTTTGTGGAATAGAGGGAAGAAGGAAGGACGTTGAAACCATCGTCAGATCAAATTATCCTAGGTTAAGACATTGATATTTTCTAGTATCCAAAGGAAGAATGAGACTTTAGGCCATAAATATTTCTTCCATATTTTAACTGAAAAGTCTTATTGAGGATGTTCCTATTGTATTGCTATCAGTCTGTATAATTCTCTGAGATTCAAGCTTCCTTTCAACTTATAATCCCATCGAAGCTTATCCTTTCCAACTTGAACTTTATTTTTTTGAATGGATAACTCTTTCTAGAAGTTATCCCAATCAATATAAGGTGTAAGGGGATGTCATTGATCCTTAGGAATCCATGATCTTTGTTGACCATAAGTTTTCAAGGGTTCCAGTACTAATTCAACATTTTTTTATTCCAATTGAGGATGTCATCACATAACAAATGTAAGTCTATGTGAGTTATTCGAGATGGGTGTTGTTTGTAAGAATTATACAAAAACAAATTGGTTGAACCACTTCAAACCTCCCAAAAGTAATGGTTTTTTATTTCTTTTTTGTTGTTCCGGGATATGATCTAAATCAAGGAGTTTGAAATGTTTCCTTCTAGGCCGATCAAATATTGAGTATAGACGTTTGGAAAATATTTTAGGCACCATATTTTCCCCCATAAGTTTGCTCTTCTATGAAGCCAACACCACCATGTTTTTTCCCCTAAAGAAGAGATTAATATCTCAAGGTCTTGTAGCCTTAATAATCCATCTAATTGGGTTGAAACAATTTATCCCATGTGACCAATGCCCATTTGTATCCTTTTGTGCCCCTCCCCAAATAAAGGATCATTGAATATTGTAGATGAACTTTAGAATAATGTTTGGTGCAGCTAGTGTAGAGAACGTTTATAATGGCATGGTATGAAGGACTGATTTGAGAAGAAAACGATGAATTAATATGTTGAGAGAAAGAAAATATTGGTTGGCTAGTTTGTTTTCCATATTTTTGAGTAGGTCCTCCCAAGAAGAGTTGTGAAAGGAATTCTCCCCAAGTGGAGAACCCATATATTTGGAGGGAAGGGAGATTTGTTGAAATCCAAGAATATTGGAAATGTTGATTTGAACAATAGTAGGAGTGTTAAAGATTACCTTGATTAATAGAGGTACATGAGGTGTTCATGGAGTCAGAGAGGACCTACATGATGGATTGAGACTTGTGAACATTGGGAATAACTATAAGAATTTTTTCATCAACAAATTTCTAGTGGAACACTATGACGTCATCCTCAAAGAATATTAAACGTCTGATTGAGATGTTTTCCACTGCTTATTTAATTTTTCTACCCATTCCCTTAGTCGTTAAGATAAAGAGGAAAGGGGATAAGGGATCTACTTGTCGTATTCCACATGAAGGGGAGAAGGTCACTAAGGGAGAATAATTTATTATGATAGAGAAGAAGGATCAAGAAGTAAGGGATCCAATCCATTTGATCTAGGTTGGGGAGAAACCAAATGCTTGTTGGATATATTACACTCACCTAGTAATTGTTTTTCATAAATTTTCTAGTCTAATGTTGAGATATATGAGAATAGTCACTCCCGCAAATCATTCCTACTTTTAGGGAATCTCCTAAAAATTAGTGCTCCTCCTAAAAAATAAAAGCACCTTCAAAGAAAAGGGGCTCATATACTCTTCAGTTTTGACTCAGTTAGACTTTAGTTATACTATGGGAGGAAACTCATGCATGGAAACCTCGGTTTTAACTCCAACAGTTGCAAGTTCGCCTCTATTTTCTCAACAGGATAGTGCATATCACACACTTTGGTACATGGTATCCGATCCCATAGATTGCTAGTAGAAACGCACATAGGCACATGTTGCAAGATCCAAAGAAACGATACAGTCAAATAGAATGGAAATTCCACCAACAATTCTTATCATGCCACACAATTATTTCAAGTGGAAGAAAAAGACTATACATCATCTCAAAGGTAGAGGCTTGTACTGATTAACAATGGCTACATAAATTGAACCAAAAGGAGAAATCATGAAATCCAGGCATCTCAACGATATGGATGAGGCTTGTCGTCTTATTTACATGTCAATGGCCCCCTAGTTATGTTGGCAGACAATTCAATTTTTTTTAATTGCCTTAAAAGCTGCCTACACCTACACCTATGAACTTCAAATTTCTATCGCATTTCGCAAAAAGACGACACTTTCATTTCAAGCGACATTTGCAAATTGGTTTCAATTTAGTTTTCACGACTGAAAGCGTGAAAACTCCTCCATCGTTATTTGAATTGTCATGATCTGCTCATTGATATGCTGGTTGTTATTTACCTTTGGTTTATTATTAAGTGGCTGGAATAATTTTTCGAATTCTCATTGCGCAACTTGATTTTTGTTTAATTGATAAGGCATTGAGCATGCAAATTTATGAGTTATACTTGTTTATATAGGGGTCATGGTGTATTAATGGTTTTTATATAATGTGATCCTTACTATTATAAGCTCTTGACTTATCGATTTTAACTATTGTCACCATGTTTTAAAAACTTTTGATCAAAACATTGGATTATGCAACAATCGCATGGGTCACATATGAGTTTGATTTCATGGCAATGTTTGATTATATACATGGTGCGTTGGTGAATAATTTGGGTTTTACATTGGTTTGAATTATAGTATGGCGCATTGATATAATTTATGGTTTTGGTTTTACATTGATTAATGGCACGTTGATATGATTATCCACCGCTCTAAATTTTGGGTTGGCCAATTAATATGGTTTAAATGATATTATGATTGATTGAAAAACACTGTACTGTGCCATTACTATGTTGCATGGCGGTGATAATCCCACCACCTTTGCATGCATACATTAATTTGCCTCCCCTTTGAGCGCTTGCAGCTGTTAGCCCTATCGATTTTTTCTCCTGTGTATTGTTGTGTTCAATTCAAACCCTACCATGCACCTGCACCATGGCTCTAGTTGTAAGGGCCGAACCCAATGGTAGCCAGGCATTTTTGATGTTCGATGGTGCTTACAACAACCTGGAGGAATTCGGATGGCTCCCGTTCATACGAAATTTTGATGGCTATAACCCTAGCGTGGCTCGACAATTTGCATTAACCTTCGATGGCTGCCAAGCCAAGGTTGGGGATGTGTAATTAGAAATTGATGAGCAATTTATCAGTTTAGCTACTAGTCTGCCTGTTGTCGGACAAAAATGGTCAAAAAATTGTAAAGTGGAAGATGTCCCATGGACATTACTCTTCCAGTCACGAAGGGTGAGTTCATGTTACAAGGGTTTACCCACAAATACGCTCAACCAACGCTGACATGACTTGTTGATGGTAACCAAGCAGTTCATTACCTGCGAGGGCTGGTATGGTTTCGTTTTCTTGTACCACCTTCGGATACTTATGGTTTTCATGGGCTATGAGATTCATATGCCTTACTACTTGCATAGGAGTTTTCTTAAAATGTCTAAAAGGTACAAACAGAACCAGTCCGATAACAGTCTTTTTCATTTTGGGTTAATTAAAATGCTTATAGTTTGTAAGTTGGGGTTACACCGAGACTGTTGGAAGGATTTTCTTAAATGCAATAATTTTGGTGACTCAAGCCCACCACAGGTTGAAAAACCTGTGGTGAGAAAGTGAAAATCAGTACCCCTTGTGCCTTACAGTGCTCTGTTACCTAAACTCCTACCCGATTCTCCTATTGACCTACCCGGTTTTGTGACCAAACATGTCGAAGCTGCTAAACCCGTGGCTAAAAGGCCTAAAGCCAAAAACACTTCCAATTCTAAAAGAAAGAAGAATGCCTGGTTAATCTCTCGCATGGAAAGAAACAAACCAAAAGTACCTGTCAACCCTGACCCTATCATGGTGAGTGAAGATTCTGACTCAGAGGTTGAACGTTACCTGGAAATTGAGTATCCCTATTCAGAAGGTCTGTGTGATAAACCCGCATATGATTTTGTGAAGAACCTAACACCTTGCTTGCAAAATGATCCTAATTTTCCCGCCATCAAAATGCCTTGTGAAACCCCAGGTGACTCATCGAAACCCCCTCCTGCTCTTGCCGAACCAGCTGCTCCACCGTGTGATCAGTGTGGCTCATGGTTGGAAAGGTATTACCTCGACGTGCCAATGCTGCAGTCTAGAATTCATGCTCTGGAGGATCAAGTTACAAGGCTCACCAGTCAAAAGGCAAAGATGCCATCCACTGATAAGAAACAACGAACAACAGGTTCGATTTTGTTTAAGAATGTGGAGTCATCTACAACAGTCGTCAATTCAAAATTGGTTTAGCTCAAATAGCCACACTGGTATAACTTTCACCTATTTATATGACATACTCATAAACTCTGTTTACACCGTGGATCCGCTCTATCACACAAGAATGCACTATTTTATATAATTTTGTTTTGATAAATCAATTTTCATTATCGTTTAAGTTTTGATTGGATTTGGATTTGATTCGAGTGATCGCGAGATAGATTTGATTTGTTTTAATTTGGCTTCAATCGAATACTCTGTTGATAATCGAAGTTGTTAATATTTTCTAAATATAGGTTGTTTTTGGTATTCCAATCTTGAACACAGTCAATATCTCATTTCGAATTGGTTATATTCTATGCGATATGGTTGGCAATTATGGTTAACTGTTGTGATTGTATATACTACGTCTTCTGACCAATTCGAATACCATTTTGTTATTGCGTGACCGAAATGAAAATAGATATGAATCGTAGCTGTCATACCCAATCAAATTGATTCAGACTGTGTTATCAGATTGCAACAAATATATCGTTTGAATTCGATTTGAGGAACGAAATTAACTGTATCCAGTCTCACGATTTGTTTCTATAATTAAACTCAACCAGATTCATTTTGATTATTTACCTAGTTTATATTATGAATTATGTTGATTCTATCATGCTACTATCTATTGCTTGTATGGTGATCAATAACAAAATTCGTTGGGTCGATACTCATTGAGTATGATTTCATTTGAATACAATCAAAACAGTGACCTATCTTTGCACTTGAATGAATGATATCAATCTATTGCTACGACTATAACGAGTCAATGATGGTTGTGATTGTTGTTTGATCCTATCTGTTAACTGTGTGACACTCAACGACCGAAGTCTATGGCAAAGATTTGTGGATGCTATTATGCATGTTTCATTTTGACTATAATCGTAACAGTTTGATATTTGATTAAAACAAAATATGAATTTTATGCACAACTGTAACCAATCGATTATGATTGTGTTCGATTATAACTATATCGATTTTGATTACATCGTATCTTATACAATACGATTTACTTGTAATTGCATTTGGATATGAAACAGTGTGGTTATTATTTGACCCAATTCTATGGCAACTAAAATCAGAGCATTCTTATCCTGTTTCAATTCTATCCTTTTCGATTTGGTTTGATTTGAATGATAAATTTGCTTGAACCATTAGTAATTCGATTTTAATATTAATAAAAAGAAAATTAAATTAGATTTTTTTAAAAGGATTTTGTTTGATTTCTATCTGGTCCTGTATGCTATTTTTGACTAGCTACAGAATCAGATGATTCTGTAGCTAGTCTACAGGATCAGATTTTTACCATTTTATTAAGAAAATATCTCTCTAACTTGTTGTTTTTGGTCCATTACAGGTCAATTCGAAAT
>JZKD02S1600960.1:229334-278741 GCA_000966675.3 Picea glauca
ATTTCTATTTATGAGTTGTTGAAATTTCCATTTTTGTTACAGAAGATGTTGCAAAATATTTCAGATAATGGCAAGAATGGTAATTCAAATGGTAATAAGGTTGTGCAAAGCAAAGCTTCGCAGAAGACTTCCACAAAAAATAATCCCGATCCTCAAGATAAACGAAGCCTTCCTGTACCTCCTATAAATAATGTAAATAATGTAAATAATGTAAATAACACAAATAATGTAGATAAAGTAGCATTAGAAATTGCGAGTAAGAAACCACAAGCTACAACTCTAAATACTCGCAAGAATGTACCTCCTTTTCTTTTAACTTTCGAAATCTTCAACAAAAATGTGCATAATTGTATGGTTGACTCATGAGCATCATCCAATGTGATGCCCTGGTCTGTCTGCCAAAATATTAATGCTGAAGTGGAGCCATCTTCTTTGAAAATCATATAACTTGATCGAACAGATGTTAAAGTTATAGGCGAACTGAAAAATGTATTGATTAGATTATCGTCTAACCCAAAGGTTCATCAGGTTATTGATATAATTGTGGTGGATATTCCAGAAGTGTATGGTCTATTTTTGAGCAGGGACTGGTCGGAGCAGCTACATGGTTACTTCGTGACGGACTGGTCTCACTTATGGCTTCCAGAAAACGGTAAGCCCAACAAGATCAGGGTGAATCGTGAGTGTTACCTCAAGTTCACGGTAACAGACTTGAATGACCCAAATGAACCATGCATACCTCCTACTGATTCACCTTAAGTCCAAGGGATGGACACCTTCTTCAAAAATTTCATGGTTGAAGCTTCACCTATCAACCATTCTGAACAGCAGTCTGAGATCGTGACACGTACGCAACCAACAACTTCTATGCAACAGTCCTACGAGCCCGATGAAAATCAAATTTGGAATTTATATTTCAACGGTTCCAAGTCCAAAGAAGGAGTTGGTGCAGGATGCATCATTATCGATCTGGCAGGTAACAAAAAATTATTGGCTTGTAGGTTAGAATTTGAATGTACTAACAATATTTCAGAATATGAGGCTTTACTGCAAGGTCTCAGAAAAGCCTTGGACATGCACATTCAAAATCTAGTTGTATTTGGTGACTCTGAGATAATGGTTAGGTAGGTGAGATATTCTATACATTGTCTTTCCCCGCATCTCAAATGTTACCAGTCTGAGGTATGGAGTTTAATGATTTTTTTTTTTCTTTTAATATAAATTCCATTCATAGATTAAATAACGCTAAAGTAGATCTACTCGCTAATGTGGCCTCTAAAATTCTTCCTACAGAAGGCTTATCCCCAAACTCATTCTCTATGGAGTTATTGTTTCGACCATCTGTTCCTGACAATATCACAAACTGGAGAGTATTTGATGATGATCAGCAAATCATTAGCTTTCTTCACATGGAAGAAACTTTTCAAGGCGTTGTGATAGATGAACAAACACATGACGACAATTTGCACGAATTTACGGTAATACCTAATCCAAAATCTTCAGAAGCTCTATCGGACATGGTAAATTTCATACCCAAATCTGTTGTTAGACTAGAAAATTTTTATGATTTTGAAGATAAATTTAAAAAATGGTCAATTGCAAAACCAACAGTTCCTCATTGTCTTATGAAAAAGTTAATTTAGGGACTAATGAAAATCCTCAGTGTATCAACTTAGGCTTGGGATGTTCTAGACAAGAAAAAGCTTATTTTGATAAATTATTTAAAGAATTCAAGGATGTCTTTGCATGGACTTACGATGATCTTAAAACATTTGATCCTAATATTATACAACATGTCATCCCGATGAAGCCCCAAACCTTACCCTTCCAACAGAAACTGAGGAAAATGCATCCCAAACTAGAACCAACCGTACAAAAATAATTGAATAAACTCCTAAGTGATAAAATAATTTTTCCTATTAGACATACTCAATGGGTATCCAACCTCATCCCAGTGTGGAAGAAAAATGGGGAAATTCGACTATGTGTCGATTTCTGAAACCTCAACAAAGCGTCTGACAAAGATAATTATCCTGTCCTTCCCATGGAACAGATCCTTCAACAAGTATCTGGTTTCGAGAGGCTATCCTTACTGGATGGTTTCTCTGGATACAACCAAGTCTTGATGTCTCCGCCATACCAATTAAAAACTACCTTCTGTACCCCGTGGGGCACTTATGCTTATCACAAAATGCCTTTTGGATTGATTAATGCCAGTGCTACCTTTCAGAGAGAAATGGACATTGCTTTTAGAGGCTTAATCAATCACTCCATAGTAGTCTACTTAGATGATGTGACCATTTATTCTAAAAACAAAGACGATCATCTAGCTCACTTACGAGCCATTCTGCTACGATGTCGTAAATACGACATCTCCTTGAACCCTAAGAAGTCCATCTTTGTAGTAGAACAAGGTAAATTACTAGGATTCATTGTGTCTAGTGATGGAATGATTATTGACCCCAAGAGGACCCAAGTCATCGCTAAACTTCCCCCACCTACCTCCAAAAAATCCATGCAGTCTTTCCTAGGCCAGATTAATTTCGTGAGAAGATTTGTCCCCAGTTTCTCCGAAATGGTTAGACCTATCCAGAACCTGATTAAGAAAGACACCCAATATCACTGGGGATCCACAGAAAAACAAGCTTTCAATGCTATAAAGAAGGCCATAATAGGCGCTCTGTCTCTCATGAGCCCTGATTTCTCTCAAGACTTTACACTCTATACTTTTGCCTCTGATCGTTCCTATGCCGCAGTCCTAACTCAGAAGAATTCCGAGAACAACGAAGTACCCATCGCCTTTATGAGCTCTTCTTTCAAAGGTGATGAACTTAACTACCCAGCGGTTGATCGGAAAGCCTACACTGTCTTCAAGGCAATTAAGCACTTCTAGTCTTATCTTTTGAAGTCAAGGACGAAGGTCATTGTCCCCTACCCTGCCGTAAGGAAATTGTTAGTGCAAAAGGATTTAGGAGAGAAAAGAGCCAACTGGGTCACCTCCTTACAGGAGTATGACTTAGAAATCACCCTAGCATAGATCGTGAGAGGCCAAGGGTTGTGTAAGTTGGTTTTTGATTCAGAAACTAAACATCAAGAAGATAGTGATACGTCAGACCTGGATCAACGTGATCAGAGTTTGATTTGTTGTGCACAAAACCTCTTAAGTCCTTGGTACGACGATATTATACACTGTCTTCAACATGGATCAGCACCCCGCCACCTTGACCCAGCCAAAAGATGAAGCAGAAAGAGTCTTGCTTGAGTTGCATGCAGGAGAAGTTGGTGGTCACTTCGATGGTGACACCACTACTTATAAGGTTTTAATATTCGGTTACTACTGGCCCACGCTTTTTAGGGATGCCCACGCCTTGTGTCGTAAATGTATCATTTGTCAGAAAGCATCAGGGCAATTGCAAAAACCATCCTTCCCTTTGCAACCCGTTTCAATCAATTCTCCTTTCCAACAATGGGGCCTTGATATCATTGGTCCTATTAACCCTCCATCCTCACAACAACACAAGTATATTGTGACAGCCACTGATTACTTTACTCGATGGTCTGAAGCCGCCACGCTGAGAACTGTTAACACAAGTCAGGTGATCGCTTTTCTAAACTCAAATATCATCACCCGTTTTGGTATCCCTGATTGTCTAGTCTTTGATAACGCTTCATACTTTTCTTCTCTTGAGATGAGTGAGTTCACCTTAGAAAAGGGAATAAAGATGAAGTATTCCGCTAGTTATTACCCCCAAGGTAACGGCCTAGCAGAGTCGACCAACAAGAACTTGATCAAAATTATCAAGAGAACCGTGGCTGAAAATCACAAGAACTGGCACAATGCACTGCTGAATGCACTGTGGGCTGATAGGGTAACACCCAAAGCCGCTATAGGTAATTCCCCCTTTTTTCTCGTTTATGGCAGAGAATCCATTCTGCCACCTCACATTCTTCTTCCTTCGCTCCAATTGTCACAAAAAGTTCAAAAAGAAGATTGTCCCCCTTTAGAAAGTCGTATTAATGCTTTGATGAAGTTAGAAGAAGTAAGAACCCAAGCTAAGCATAAATTAGATCAACATCAACAACTGATTAAAAGCTGGTTCGATTCTAGGTCTGCTTCTAATAGGAATTTTTAAGTAGGCGATCTCGTCTTAAAGTGTGACAAACCACACGAAGGGAAGGGTGAGCATACCAAGTTTCAAAATTTGTGGCTTGGGCCATTTTTGATTGCTGAAAAGTTGGGTACTAGTTCCTTTCGATTGCAAAATCTTGAAGGGCAGCTTGACACCTATCCGGTGAATGGCCAAGCCCTAAAAAGATACTTCGCTTGATTACTACCCTTGTATATTGTGTAAATATTTCCTTTTGTTTTTATTTTGCCTTTGTTTTCATTTTTGGTTTTGATTTGGATTGATCAGTTTTTTGTGTTTTTGAAACATATGCATGCCTGTGTACTGAGCTATTCAGACTAAGACCATGGGAAAGTTTCTTCGCTGAAATAACTTCTGAAAGGTTGTACGAACATAAGTGATATATTTCTAAAAATGATATTTATGTTGGAAAATTTTGTTGTTTGAAAGAAGTTTACTAATTTCAATCTATAAGAAAAGTTTGTCATGATCATCTATTATCTTTTTACGTTGTCCCTTTTCCGTAAAGGAATGAATCAAAAATATATCTCCCTGTCATAGCAAGTTGTTTTAGAAATAAAACATTTCTGGAGCTGGATAAAGGACAGTATCAAAAAATTCTGATGAGGTTTGAAAAAATGATAAAATATCAAGATTTTTCAGCGTCACCCCGCTCAGCTGTACACAAAAGAAAAACAAAATAAAAATAGTAATAAGAGTTGTGGGAAGTGTTTGTAAACCCGTCGAGATGCTGAACAGGTCTACTGGCAATGGGTAAATGAAAGCATGGCGCCAAGACAACTTCGTCGGGGTACTGAACAGGCCTGCTGGCAGCGAAGCAATGTCGGGTAAATGAAAATCTGTAAAAAAATATATAAGAAACCTCTTTAAAAGTCATTTATTCTGATCTAGAACTTCTTGATAGGATACATATGTTAGAGTGGGTTAAATGGAAACCCTGTCGAGGCTATGGACGCCTTTTGGCAGCAGTGGCCATGCCAACAGTATCGAAGATTTTATCATTAATATCATAACTTGCTTATCTTAGGACTGTTCTTATTTTTCATCTTTTAAAACATCGCTGGAAAAGATAGTAAATGATGATGTTTGTACGATTTTCTGGTTGTTGTTTTTGAGTTGAATTTTTCTTTGCTGTCCTAATCTGAATTTGTTTCTTTCAACAGAGATAACTGCTTCTCCCAGTGTGTCTCCATTGTTGTCAACCAATTCAATTTTTTTTTAATTGCCTTAAAATATGCCTACACCTACACCTATGAACTTCAAATTTCTATCGCATTTCGCAAAAAGATGACACTTTCATTTCAAGTGACATTTGAAAATTGATTTCAATTTAGTTTTCACGACTGAAAGCATGAAAACTCCTCCATCGTTATTTGAATTGTCATGATCTGCTCATTGATATACTGGTTGGTATTTACCTTTGGTTTATTATTAAGTGGCTGGAATGATTTTTTGAATTCTCATTGTGCAACTTGATTTTTGTTTAATTGATAAGGCATTGAGCATGCAAATTTATGAGTTATACTTGTTTATATAGGGGTCATGGTGGATTAAAGGTTTTTATATAATGTGATCCTTACTATTATAAGCTCTTGACTTATCGATTTTATCTATTGTCACCATGTTTTAAAAACTTTTGATCAAAACATTGGATTATGCAACAATCACATGGGTCACATATGAGTTTGATTTCATGGCAATGATTGATTATATACATGGCACGTTGGTGAAAAATTTGGGTTTTACATTGTTTTGAATTATACTATGCCGCATTGATATAATTTATGGTTTTAGTTTTACATTGATTAATGGCACGTTGATATGATTATCAACCGCTCTAAATTTCAGGTTGGCCAATTAATATGGTTTAAACAATATTATGATTGATTGAACAACACTGTATTGTGCCATTACTATGCTGCATGGCGGTGATAATCCCACCACCTTCACACGCATACATTAATTTGCCTCCCCTTTGAGCGCTTGCAGCTATTATCCCTATCGATTTTTTCTCTTGTGTATTGTTGTGTTCAATTCAAACCCTACCATGCACCCGCACCATGGCTCCGGTTGTAAGGGCTGAACCCAATGGTAGCCAAGCATTGCTGATGTTCGATGGTGCTTACAGTGACCTGGAGGAATTCAGATGGCTCCCATTCATACGAAAGTTTGATGGCTATAACCCTAGCATGGCTCGACAATTTGCATTAACCTTCGATGGCTACTGAGCCAAGGTTGGGGATGTGAAATTAGAAATTGACGAGCAACTTATCAATTTAGCTATAGGTCTACCTGCTGTCAGACATAAATGGTAAAAAAATTGCAAAGTGGAAGATGTCCCATTGACATTACTCTTCTAGTCACGAAGGGTGAGTTCCTGTTACAAGGGTTTGCCCGCAAATATGCTCAAGAAACACTGACATGACTTGTTGATGGTAACCAAGTAGTTCATTACCTGCGAGGGCCGGTATGGTTTCGTTTTCTTGTAGCACCTTAGGCTACTTATGGTTTTCATGGGATATGACCTTAATATGCCTTACTAATTGCATAGGAGTTTGTTTAAAATGTCTAAAAGGTACAAACGAAACCAGTCCGATAACAGTATTTTTCATTTTGGGTTAATTAAAATGCTTATAGTTTGTAAGTTGGGGTTACATCGAGACTGTTGGGAGGATTTTCTTAAATGCAATAATTTTGGTGACTCAAGCCCACCACAGGTTGACAAACCTATGGTGAGAGAGTGCAAATCAGTACCCGCTGTGCCTTACAGTGCTCTGTTACCTAAACCCCTACCCAATTCTCCTATTGACCTACCCAGTTCTGTGACCAAACATGTCGAAGATGCTAAACCCATGGCTAAAAGGCCTAAATCCAAACCCACTGCCAATTCTAAAGGCAAGAAGAACGCCCAGTTAATCTCTTGCATGGAAAGAAACAAACCAAAAGCATCTGTCAACCCTGACCCAATCATGGTGAGTGAAGATTTTGACTCAGAGGTTGAACGTTACCTGGCAAGTGAGGATCCCTATTCAGAAGATATGTGTGATAAAACCGCATATGATTTTGTTAAGAACCTACCACCTTGCTTGCAAAATGATCCTAATTTTCCTAGCATCAAAATGCCTTGTGAAACCCCAGGTGACTCGTCGAAACCCCCTCCTGCTCTAGCCGAACCAGCTGCTCCACCGTGCGATCAGTGTGGCTCATGGTTGGAAAGGTATTACCTCGACGTGCCAATGTTGTAGTCCAGAATTCATGCTCTGGAGGATCAGGTTGCAAGGCTCACCAGTCAAAAGGCAAATATGCCATCCACTGATAAGAAACAACGAACAACAGGTTCGATTTTGTTTAAGAACATGGAGTCGGCTACAACAGTCGTCAATTCAAAATTGGTGTAGCTCGAACAACCACACTGGTATGTCTTTCACCTATTTATCTGACATACACATAAACTTTGTTTACACCGTGGATCTGCTCTATCACACAAGCATGCAATATTGTATATAATTTTGTTTTGTTAAATCAATTTTCATTATCATTTAAGTTTTTATTGGATTTGGCTTTGATTCGAGTGATCGCGAGATAGATTTGATTTGTTTTAATTTGGCTTCAATCGAATACTCTATTGATAATCGAAGTTGTTAATATTTTCTAAATACAAGCTGCTTTTGGTATTCCAATTTTGAACACAGTCAATATCTCATTTCGAATTGGTTATATTCTATGCGATATGGTTGGCAATTATGGTTAATTGTTGTGATTGTATATTCTATGTCTTCTGACCAATTCGAATACCATTCGGTTATTGTGTGACCGAAATGCAAATAGATACAAATCGTAGATGTCCTACCCAATCAAATCGATTCAGACTGTGTTATCAGATCGCAACAAATATATCGTTTGAATTCGATTTGAGGAACGAAATTAACTGTATCCAGTCTGACGATTTGTTTCTATAATTAAACTCAGCCATATTCATTTTGATTATTTACCCAGTTTATATTATGAATTCTGTTGATTCTATCACACTCTTGTCTGTTGACTGTGTGGTGATCAATAACGAAATTCGTTGGGTCGATACTCATTGAGTATGATTTCATTTGAATACAATCAAAACAGTTACCTATCTTTGCACTTGAATGAATGATATCAATCTATTTCTACAACTATAACGAGTCAATGATGGTTGTGATTGTTGTTTGATCCTATCTATTAACTGTGTGACACTCAGTGACCGAAGTCTATGGAAAAGATTTGCGGATGTTGTTATGTATGTTTCATTTTGACTATAATCGTAACAGTTTGATATTTGATTAAAACAAAATATGAATTTTATGCACAACTGTAACCAATCGATTATGATTGTGTTCGATTATAACTATATCAATTTGGATTACATTGTATCTTATACAATATGATTTACTTGTAATTGCATTTGGATATGAAACAGTGTGGTTAGTATTTGACCTGATTCTATGGAAACTAAAAAACAGAGCATTCTTATCCTGTTTCGATTCTATCCTTTTCGATTTGGTTTGACTTGAATGATAAATTTGCTTGAACCATTAGTAATTCGATTTTAATCTTCATAAAAGGAAAATTAAATTAGATTGTTTTAAAAGGATTTCGTTTGGTTTCTATCTGGTCCTGTATGCTATTTTTGACTAGCTACAGAATCAGATGATTCTGTAGCTAGTCTACAAGATCAGATTTTTACCATTTTATTAAGAAAATATCTCTCTAACTTGTTGTTTTTGGTCCATTACAGGTCAATTCGAAATTGCATTGTATTGGATGAGTAGTTAGAAGATATTTGGAATATTTCACTTGCATTTTAATTTCCTAGTTTATTTGATTTTTGGATTTTTCCCAGATTATGTAAAACAGTTTGATATTATCCACAGGGAGGTTTTACCCTGTGGAGAGACTTATATATACTTATGATTTTTGTAATAATGATCATCCTCATTCATGGGAGAACAAGGATATGAAGTTCTAATACAAACTGAAGTAGAATTTGGTGTTTTGTCACAGCTTTAGCTTCTCATTATATCAATATTTTGTTTCATGTTGTGTATATCAATTTGTTTATGGTTTATGACTACTTTAGCTATCTAGATCATGTGAAAATGATATAATTTTAACTATTTTAATTCATATCTAGTTTCTTCCAAGTATATAAAAGACATAACAATTGTTAATTCAGTTTTTGACTGACAGGTTTATCTTCTTCATGAGTTGAATTATTTAATATAAGTTTTTGCATAACAGGTTTCCCTTATTGCAGATATTTATAATCATAAGATTGTTATGATTTTTTATGTCTTGTTTGTCCTGTAAAACACTTCAAAGAGCAGCACAACCTATCATTTACGAGAAGCTTTTGGATCAATCCGGTGCGAGTTTCCTTCCTCCGACTAGCTTTGAAGCCATCACACACAGGGCATACTTGGAGCATTTCCAGGTTAGTTAGTCGCTTGTTTGTTTACTGTTTTCATTAGTAGTTTAATTCAGATATAAGCTTAATTAGATTTATATTAGATTGTTTAATTTCAGTAAATATATTAGATCATTTAATTTCAATAGTTTTATTTCTTTTTCATAAAATATAAAAAATCAAAAAGATTCTTGGCTGTCTTAGGGCAGAAAACACATGAGTTTTGTAGGTTTTAATTAAATCTGTAGGTTGTTTATAATGTACATTTGTGAATAAGTAATATTTCAGCTGTTAATTAGATTGTTGATTTGAGTTATTATAATAGTAATTAATAGATTGTATATAATAGTTAGAGTATTTTATAATTAGTTTTAGTTTATTTAGTAGTTTGTTTTAATAATATTAGTGTGTTAGTTTATTTTATTTTTAGTTAGTTAGTTTTATTAGTTTTATTTAGTTTTAGTTTGTTTTATTTGTTTTAGCTAGACTAGTTAGTTAAATTAGTTTTCTCTTTGGTTTTCTTAAAAGACCTTAGAGCGGCCAACAGAGTCGTTAAACTCATCAGGGTGGTTCATTCCAAATGGCTTGAGTTATTTAGACAACCTCGGACCGGTTCCACTCTCTCAGTTGACGGACGGTCAATTTCGCCCGTCAACAAGTTATTGTTTCATATTGATGCTTGTACTACTCCAAATGATATTTGGACCAAATTGGAATGTCTCTTTGGAAAGAAGGACAATATGAGAGGTTGCATACTCAAGGTAGAGTTGAGTTGATTAGATCCAACAAGATTTGATAATATCGATGACTTATTCATGAAGTTCAAGTCCCTTCTTATTCATATAATGGTATTTGGTGTTGACAAATCAACTCAACAAAAGTACTTAATCATTGGAATTTTGTCAAAACTTTGACAAGAGTATGCAATTTGTTACTCGACATTCCTTACAATGAGGTTCACATTGGAATAAAACTAAACAATGTTGTCATTGGATCAATTAATTGAGTCTCTAACACATGAGTAGGATAATCTCATCCATATGGGAGTAATCAAGAGCCCCGAGGAACATCTTCTTGTTGTGCATGAGATAAATAGCACATCCTATCCAAATTCCATGCAAAAAGGAAAGAGCAAGGTGCATTCTGAGAAAAGGAAGGAAGTAAGGAAGGAAATTCCAAACCTCTTGATGAATCCTTGGGTTAAAAAGGTGGAGAGGTAAAGAAAGGGAAGACAAAATGTGGTTACTATAATCGTGATAATCATCCTGAATCAACATGCATTAATAAGATGATAGATCTCATGGTATAGACACTTCAACAAAACAATCTTGGGGACTACATTCTTGAGAATGCGAATAAGAACTTGGGAGATCAAGCACTAGAAAAACAAGGTAATTATCATGCTTTGATTAATATTCATTCTTCTCTTAATGCATGCAATTTGGAATCAAGTGCATCCCATCACACGATATCCCCAAAAGATGTTTTATCATATTTAAATGCTAGCATGGGTCCTCCCATTCTCATGGGTGATGATACTCTAGTGAAGGTCACAGGACAAGGGAGAGTAGAGCTCCAACATGGAAGTTTTGAGATAATATTGCACATTTCAAAATTCTCTATGAATATAATCTCTTTTTGTCAGATAACACATTCAAGGATAGGAAAAAGGGAGGAATTCAAACTTGATTCCATAATCATCTAAGACATGCATGAAAACTTCAAGATTGTTGTTGGTGAGGTAAATCACCAGTCTAAGTTGTATAAATTTTCAAAGATTATTGATAAATATAATATTTCATTGCTACTAACTCATGTTGATAATGATAGTAGGCTATGACATGAGAGATTTGGTCATCTAAACTTCAAGTAAATGCATCAACTTAGCAAACAAGGAATGGTCAAAGGCTTTCCTGACATACAGTTTTCCAAAGGAATTTGTGAAGGATGCATTCTTGGAAAACATCCTGAATAGAAGTTTGAGAAAGGGAAGGCTTGGAGGGCTGCCTCTCCCTTGGATATTGACCAAAATGCTATCATTGGTAATTTTCCTCATCCATCCATTAGTAAGGCAACACATGTGTTTAAATTTATTGATGATTACTCATGACATACTCGAGTATATTTTCTTAGGTACAAGTCTGAGGTTTTTTAGCATCTCAAAGACTTCAAGGTGCATGTAGAGACTCAATTGGAGAAGAATATCAAGATAATTAGCATAGATAATGGAAGGGATCATGTAAGCAAGGATGTTCAACATATTTATGCAGAGGTAGGCATAAAAATACATCATACAATTCCTTAAACTCCACAACAGAATGGGATAGTTGAGTGTTAGAAATAATCACAAGTACTAAATAAACCTTAAGAACCAATTAGTTAAGATATAGTTGTGGGATCATTATATTGAGATGTGTTATTAATTTACTATTGATCTACATATGAATTGACTAGGCTTGCTTCCTTTTCTTCCATATTTTCGTCTTGTCGATTAATTATTTTCTTGCACTGTATTGTTATCATGTAGTATCATAGCACGTTTATGATATGATGGCCTTGAGTGTTCACGATATATGAAAACAACTTTAGTCTTAAGGGAATGATAATATTGTGGTATATCCATGATAGTGTTTCTATGGAGGTTAAGGAAATGATAATATTGTGGTATATCCATGATAGTGTTTTCATGGATATGAAATGTAGTGAGAGTTGATAAATTGTGAAGAAAGAAATGTAGAGAGAAAGAATAGAACATAAAACAATATATTAGAATGTATGAACAAGAGTACAAAACAAGTACATGAAGAATTTTTGAAGTAGTGAATACTATGCAAAGGGAAATAGCTGAGCTAAATAGGCTCAAGAAAAACAAGAATAGAAAGTACAGCTGGCCAGGACAGCTGGCAGTGTATAGTCAGCCTGTTGAGGTTACATTATATTTAACACTCCCTCTTAAACTCAAAAGTTACAAACATCAGCACTGATTATGCCTAAGTGTTGTCTCTGAAAATCAAAAACCGATTTTCCTAGTGGATTTGTAAAGATATTAGCAAGCTGATCTCAAGAACCACAGAATTGTAGTGCAATATCACCATTATTGACTAGCTCGTGTATGAAATGAAAACGAGTGTCAATGTGTTTGCTTTTCTTGTGAAACACATTATTTTTGGATAAAGCAATTGCTGAAGTATTATCACAAAAAATAGGAGTTGGATCCTTTTCTGTATGTGACATATCATTCAATATTCTTCTCAGTCACACAGCTTGACAAGAAGTTGAGGTAGAAGTGACATACTCTGCCTCTGCAGAAGAAATTGAAACAATTGGCTGCTTCTTTGATGCCCATGAGATTAGGTTCGTGCCCAGTTGAAAAACATGTCTATATGTGCTTTTCCTGTCATCTAGGTTGCCTGAAAAATCACTGTCTGTGTAACCAGAAAGTTGATTACTATCAGATTTAGTGTACCATAAGCCGAAATTGAGAGTTCATGCAACATATCTTAGAATTCATTTTTCCATTTTCCAATGAGAATCTTTGGGGGATTCCATGAATCTGGAAACAAGGTTGGTTGCATATATAATGTCAGGCCTAGTTGATGTAAGATACAACAAAATACCTATTAATCTTTTGTACAGGGTAGATTCCACTGTAGGACCTTCATCATTGTTGCTCAATTTTGTGCCTAGGGGTATAGGGGTTTCTGCTGGATTGCATCCTTCCATGAGAAATCTTTTGATGATGTCTGCTGCATACTTTTGCTGACAAACAAAAATGCATTTGGCTGATTGATGAAACTCAATCCCTAAAAAATATTTTATTATGCCAAGATCTGTCATCTCAAACTCAAATTACATGGCATGTTTAAAATTTGTTAACTCAAGATTTCCCGTATAGATCATGTCATCAACATATAAACATACAATAAAAATTTTACCATGATGATCTGTTTTGGTGTAAAGAGTTGGCTCATTTTGTCTTCTGCTGAAACCACTTTTGATCAGATAAGTGTCAATTCTATTGTACCAAGCTCTTGGTGCTTGATTTAAGCCATACAAGGCTTTCTTCAACCGATATACTTTGGTTGGGTGCTTTTGGAATTCAAATCTGGGAGGCTGATTGACATAAACTTCTTCTTCTAAAAGACCATTGAGGAATGTTGACTTGACATCCATATAGAATACTTTCCATTTGTGTTGGGCTGCTATGGACAATAGAGTCCTTACAGTGTCTAATCTTGCTACTGGAGCAAAAGTTTCACCATAATTAGCACCTCGTTGTTGTGAGAATCCTTTGGCAACAAGTCTTGCCTTGTGTTTTTCAATCTGCCCTTTTTCATTGAGTTTAGTTTTGTAAACCCACTTGACACCAATACTCTTCTTGTGTCTTGGAAAATCAACAAGATCCCATGTCTTGTTCTTCTCAATGGAGTCAACTTCTTGGTTCATGGCTTGAACCCAATGTGGCTCCTTAGCTGCTTCCTTAAAAGATGTAGGTTGACATGACATTAAAGCAAAAATATTGTGTTGTTCAGAGTCATCCAATTGCTGATGGATTTCTCTCAAACTTTGAGTTCTCTGATTGTGTGGTTCAGAGAATGATTCTTTGCTGGAAGTTGAGTTATCCTGAGAATTTTCAGGTTGTCATTGTACTTGCAATCTTGGAAGAATAGTTTGAGGTACTTGCTCTCCTGAATTTTCAGGTTGTCATTGTACTTGCAATCTTGGAAGAATAATTTGAGGTACTTGCTCTCTTGAATTTTCTGTGTTTTCAGAACTTGGCAGCAATGGATTTTGGCTGTCCATTTGTTGATTTTCTGAATCATTCTAGAATTGATTTTCTAGAAATTTTACATCTCCGCTGAGAATTAGTTTCTTGGTGATTGGATTGTAAATCCTATAAGCTTTAGATGTTTCACTATATCCAGTAAAAATACATTTCTCACTTTTTTCATCAAGTTTCTTCCTTAATTCGGAAGGTATGTGAGCGTATGTTATGCATCCAAATGTCCTTAGATGTGCAACATTGAGCTTTGTCCCACTCCATGCTTCTTGAGGGACTTTTAGCTTTAGTTTGGTGGTTGGAGATCTATTTAGGAGATAAACTGAGCATGCTACTGCTTCAACCCAAAAAGTATTTGACAAACTTTTCTCTTTAAGAAGTTTTCTTTCCATATTCATTATTTTCTGATTTTTCCTTTTAGCCACTCCATTCTGTTGTGGAGTATACTTGGTTGTTGTTTGCATGATAATGCCTTGTGATTTGCAGAAATTTTCAAATTCTATGGAGTTGTGTTCTCCTCCTCCATCTGTCTTGAGTGCTTTGATACATTTTCCACTCTATTTTTCAGCTTCTGCCTTGAATTCTTTGAATTTTTCAAAAGTTTCAGACTTGTGTCTAAGAAAATAGATCCATATTTTCTGCTAAAATCATCAATAAATGTTAGAAAGTAAAAGATACCACCTATTGAATCTATTTGCATTGGTCCAGATAGATCATTGTGAACAAGTTCAAGATGATGGTTGGCTTGATTGAAAGACTGTGGAAAACTAGTTCTCTTATGTTTTCCAAGTATGCAAGACTCACATGGGGGAATTTTCTCTTTAAAGATAGGAAGACCTTTGACCATGGAGTTCTTCTGTAGAAGACTTAGACTCTGAATTGGTAGATGTCCAAATCTTGTATGCCAAACCATAGTTTCATTTAGGTTAGATGCACTCTGTGCATATGGTTGAATCAGATTTGCAGTTCTGAGTGTAAGGGGAAACATCCTATTCTGATTCATATGGATTTCATAAATCAATTTTCTGCTTGGGATTTTTTCATATATCTTGCAATATGCTCCCTCAAAAAGTACCTTATAGCCATGTTCAATGAGCTATCCTACACTTAGCAAATTATGTTTTAGATCTGGAACATGATAGACATTGTTTATGTCCTTCTTTACATTTTTTTTAGTAAGAATAGGAGAAGTTCCTTTTCCTTGAACTTTGACTAAGTAATCATTTCCAAGTGTAATATCATATGAGATTGAAGAAGCAATGCATGAAATTAATTATTTGTTACCTGTCATGTGATTGTTGCATCCACTATCTAGCAACTAGAGATCTTTAGGTTGTTCTTCATTCTTGTGGCACGAAAGAAACATACCTCTTGAGTTTTCTCCTGTGTGATTTGACACATGTGCTCTTCCTGAGAGATGATCTGCTTGCTTCTTCTTGCATTCAGATTCATAGTGCCCATAATTTTTGCAATAATAGCATTGTATTCTTGATTTCTCATTTGTTATTCTCCCTCTACCTCTTTGAGGCTAGAAATTCTAATGTTTATTTTGTTGTTGTTGCCTTTGACATTGGAAATTTTGATTCGGATATTGTTGTCTGTTACCTCCACTGGAGTGAGGGTTACTTTGATTTCTCCCTCTTCCTTTGTGACCTCTGCTTATTCCTCTACCTCTCCCTCTCCTGAAGGAGAATTGAGTTTTGAAAGCATTGGAGATTGACTCATCTGTGAGATGCAGTCTGGTCTCATGTGTCACTAAAGAACCAATTAATTCATCTGTAGAAAAACTTGACAGATCCTTGGATTCAAGGACTGTTGTTACAACCATTTCAAATTTCTTTGGTAAACTTATGAGCATTTTCTCAACAATTCATTGATCAGTGATGGTTTCACCAGTCAGTCTGATATGGTTCATGATGCCCATGACTCTGGTCATGAACTGATCCACATTTTCGGACTCAGTCATCCTTAGAGTCTCGAATTGCATACTCAAGGTCTGTAGTTTAACTGTTTTGACCCTGTCATTTATTTGGTAGGAATATTTAAGGATGTCCCAGGCCTGTTTTGAAGTACCAGCGCCTGTGATTTTTGAGAAAATCGAGTCATCCACATAATTTTGAATCCAAAATTTGTCTTTATTTTCTCTGTTTCTTTGCGTTGTCTGAGCAGTTTTCTACTGATTAGTCATTGCAGATAGGTCTGCTGGGTCTGGTTCAACGTATCCATGATCCACTGGATCCCAGGACTCTTGTGCTTGCAAGAAGGATTTCATCCAAAGAGACCAGAACTCATAGCTCTCTCCAAGAAGAATCGGACGTTGAGTTGGTCCTAAATTGCTAGACGATGACATATTTGTTTTCTTTTTTATTAAATAATGAACAAAACAGAAACAAAATTCTTACTTACCTATCTCCTTCGTATAATTTGGAGTGACTTCAAAACTCTGCGTTCAATATTTCATGAGTTTTTGGCTTCGCGATTCTAACGTCGGGACTTCGTTATACGAGTCCTCCGATCTCTCGTATTGCCAACCTTCGATCGCCAAAATGCCGATTTTTCGATGGCTGAAGATAGCTTATCAGATTTGAATTGGCCCTTAGTCTCCGATCAATGTGACATTGCACCTTAATGTTAAAGCACTACGGAATTTTTCGGTTCTTTGTCTTTCAATGTGCCGAAATGCGAAATTTGCCTTTGGACAATTCAACGGTCTAGATCTTCCTGTGATCTGACGGTCCATATCCTATCGGGATTTTGCGATTCGTTATTTCACGAGTTTAGAAACTCTTGTTCCAGATTTTCCGAAACTGCAAACTCTGAAATGTCGATTTTCTGAAATGGCGTTAACTTTAGTTAGCCCCTTAGGCTATACCTCTGGTCCACATGACCTCTCTTGATATGACCGCAGTCCCTTTCAGGGTTTCATGACTCAGATGCGTGATCACTTGGTCTCTTGACTCCCGAAAAGCCGATTCCTGAAATGTCGATGGCCTTCGCTTGCGGGACTTTCCCCAAGGGCCACGTGTCCCCTCAAGATGGACGGTCCTCATCGTTTCGTGATTTCATGACTTGCAACTCCAAATCCTCTGTCAACTTGAAACCCCCGTTTTTGAGATGACGACGGTTTCTTCGATCTCTGCCACGTGTCCAAATGAATGGACGACTGTGATCTTTTCAGGATTTCGGGACTTTCTCCGTGGAGTGTCATGACCTTTCGTTAACAATACCTCCGATATCCCAAACTCTGAAATGCCGAAATGATGGCACTTGGATATGCTGCCACCTATCCTCTGAGATGGAAGACTCAGAATCCTCTCGGGATTTTGCGATACGTGATGTTGGGATTTTGCATATCGGGGTTTTGGAGAGCAGTCTCCTTTTCTTGTCCAACTCCTGATCCCCGATTTTGCGATGGGATTAGATCAATGACTCATGATCTATCTCGATACAACGGTCCAAAATGACTCGTGATTTCGCGATTCGCAAATTCTCACGACAGTCTTCTGACCTTTACACCTTGCGAGTCAGTGAAATGTCGAGATCTCGCCACGTATCTTTTGATGGATGGTCCAGATGATTTCGATATTTCACGACTTCACAAGTCAAAATTTCTCCTGTGTTTTCTAGAGGACTAAACCTCGTGCACTTTCTCGTGCATCCAACGACTGTCGGTCCTCTGCGGAAGATCTAACAACTGAAATTCTTTCGTCTTTTACGCGCTCTCTTCGTATCTTGTGAATTGGTTTCCCGCTGTGGATCCATTCGCAGGATGAATCTTACAGCCTCAATGGTTGTTCTTTTCACATGAGATGCATTCTTTTCTCCTGTGGAAGAAAGATTCGTGAATCTTTCAAAGATTTGAAATAATTTCACAAGTTCTTTGTTCTCTGCTACAATCTTTGACAGATTTTAGAGAATTCCTGTAAATCTTTAAACGCTTCTTCCTTCTGCAACTATATTTCACAAATTTGAACAAATGCTTTGAATTCTTCAAGAGTTCCCTCCTCTTTCATCTCTTCTTCATGAATCTTTGATGATTCTTGAAAATTGTATAAGAATCTTTACTATTTCTTCCTTCTCAATTTTTGCTTCCTTCTCGTGTTTCTGTTCCTCAAAACTTTCGAGCGTAGTATGCTCTGCAACCTCGCGTGAGATTATTACACTGATCTTTTGAGAGTATGAGCGGACAACTTCCTTGTGGAAGTTTCCTGCGAGGATCTTTCAAGAGTATGACAGACAACTCTCCAAGCCTTATGAAAAGTTTGTGTCAAATGCTCTCAAGATCCGTGTAAGATCTGTGTTGTTTGAGGGTCGTGTTGCTCTCCAGCCTGTGTGAAGAGGCTTACTGTTGAAGCTCTGATACCATGATAAATTGTGAAGCAAGAAATGCAGAGAGAAAGAATAGAATAGAAAACAGTATATTACAATGTATGAAGAAGAGTACAAAATGAGTACATGAAGAAGTTTTGAAGTAGTGAATACTATGCAAAGGGAAATAGCTGAGCTAAATAGGCTCAAGAAAAACAAGAATAGAAAGTACAACTGGCCAGGACAGCTGGCAATGTACAATCAGCCTGTTGAGGTTACATTATATTTAACAAGAGTGTCTAGCGAAGGAGTGAAAGAGGATTACTTGGTAGATATCGGAGAAAGTGGAAACCAGTGCTGCAAATTACGTTTTCATAAAGTTGCCACTAGGAGCAAAGTTATTCTAAAACTATTCTAAATATCTATTGAGATTGAGTAGATCTTTTGTGATCATTCATATGTGATGTATGCTATAATATATTGGATGTCCGATTCTTGGAAAGTTTGAACAATATTTAGTATTTGGATAAAATCCTATGCGACAGAGACTCTAAAATTCAAGAACTCATGTGCATAAAGCCCGATAATATATCGGATGTCCATGTTAGAAAAGAGAGTTTCCACCATTGTTGTCACCCTTGTGGATGAATCCCACCTGAGTTTGACGTCATTGATCTGCACTCAGGAATGAGAAACAATGCAAAGAAGGTCCCAGTAAAGGATCTTGTGGGAAAATAATGTGTTTGTATTTCTCAGTCCCCTGTTGTAATCCTTGTATACAGTGCACTACACAAATTTTTGAGTTTTACGATGTATTCTCATAAAGAAAGGAGAAGCCTTCAAGATTGTATTAGTATCCTGTGACAAATTAATCGAAGTATACTGTAATCATTGTCGTGCAAGCCTACAATCTCTGGGTCAGTGCCATTTAGAGATAGGACTCGGTGTAAATTGAAAGGGCTCTTTCCAGTTCTGGGTTACCACATTATTTGAGGGATTTGACCTAACAACCATTGTTTTTGACGCCCAAGTGTTTGAGTAAAAATGTTAAGAGAGAAAATACTAGCACAGCCACTCAAAAATGTGGTTGATGAACGTCGAGAGATGATGCCAAAGCTTCCTCCCTTAGTTTAATGGCCAGAACCTGTGCGGACAACCAAAAAATGAAATGCGTGGAAAGCCTGAAAATGAAACAGGCAGATAGCCTGAAAATGAAACGCGCCTACAGCTGAGCAAATCCAAGCGTGGTAATCCCAAAGGTATATAGTGCTACAATAATTTCTTAATATGATTAGGTAAATGTTAAAAAGTAAATAGGTTAATCGATGCATTCAAAAATACAAGAAAGTTATGAAGAGTAAATCACATTTATTGATTTGGGAGGACGACTAAGAATATGCTAGCATCTTCAATTCTTAGTCATCAGATTATAATTTTAGATTAAAAGGTGATTAATTGTGCCCATTCTCAATAGGTATACGTCTTTCAACACAATTATTGTTTACCACTTGTTTAATAACCACAATGACTATGGTATCATGGTTGCAACACCTCATTCATTGAATGAGCTTATTATTCCCATAGACATGTTTTTGGAGCACTTCCTCAAGTTATTTTTAGATATAACATATTCTATTTGCCTATGAATGATAGATGCCTAAGATGTTGTCCTAAGTTGGTGGTTTTGCATATTTTGTTCCCTCTAAGTTTGGGTTGTTTTTTTATATGAGCTACATAAATATTTTTGAGAAAAAGAGACATAATCACTTCAGAATATGCCATGAAGAGTTTAAGCAGATGGCATGTTTTCTCTTATGGTTTATTCATTTCCTTCGATTGAATTTCTACACTAAATGCAATGATTTGTAAAAGAGTTTTTATTTCACGGTTTTGTTAACTATCTGGAAGTCTCAAGCTGCGTAGGAAAGGAAATGGTGGGCACTGGTGGTGAAACTGCACAACAATAACCAAATTGATTACTCTTCTGACATTTCCTTGAATTTTGAAGTCAAAATTTCCTTGAATGAAGTGAAACACAGATTCTATGGTCGTAGGTCTGCAAAAGGGACATAATCACTTCAGAGTACACCATGCAGATTTTAAATGGATGGCGTGTTTTCTCTTCTGTTTTATTCATTTCCTTTGATTGAATTTCTATACAAAATCCAATGATATGGAGGTCTCAAGCTGCATAGGAAAGGCATTGTGGTGACAGTGCACAAAAATAAGCAAATTGATTACTATTTTGAAATTTCCTTGAATTTTCAAGCCAAAATTTCCTTGAAAGAAGTCAAACCCAGATTCTATGGTCATAGCTATGGAGAGGTCGTTTTGCCTCAAATTGAGGTTTCAATTGGGTGCTGTAAATTTTGCAAAATGTTGTTTCTAATTATATAAGGTATTTGTAATATTTGCACCAGAGTCATATGGAAATTTTTGGGAGTTAATTGTTTGGCTAAGGATGCTTACTACAATAGTTTAGTCAACTCATAAGGGGTTCCTTTTTGTAAAGGCTCTTGCACAAAATGTTATTTGGAGTTATAAGGGATTTTTTTTTGTAAAATTGTACTTGGCATTATAAGTCATTTATGGAAGTTATAAGGGGTCCAACATATTAATAAAATTTATTTTTTGGCTCATGTCCTATACCCACCCAAAAGTGAATAAGGGGGTCTTAGGGTGTTTATGTGTGTTTCTTAGGAACTATTGGTGTTTTATGTCATGGTGGTTCCATTTCATTATCTTGCATTTTTTGACACTCATATGCAACAACAAAAATAAAATGGATCTACTCATGAAAAGAAGTCCACAAATACAAAATACAAAAGCACTATAAACATTGAAGGACAATTCCAATTGGTGATAACATTGACATGAATAACAAGATAATTTTTGGCAACAACAATAGGATAAATCATTTTTTCTTGATGTTTGATCAACTTCCCTAATTCTATCACACAACACCTCTCTTTCATATGTAATAAGTCTTTTGACTTATTTGTCGAAGTGACTTTTTGAAGTTGTAAGAAAGCATTTTTTTACTCATGTTTTTGTAAAAACCTCCTGAAATGGAATAAGGGGGTTCTCAAAGAGGTTTATTTTATAGTTTTTAAGGTGTTCTATAACAAAGTATTCACACTTTTTAAGTCTTACAACTCTTTCATATTTCACACACTTCATAATGGAAAGGATGAAGAAATATTTACACTAGTCCACACATTCTTCAACTCAACTTCATAATCTACAATTTCAATGAACAAAAGCACTCTCACTATAGTGCTCACATGCTTGCAAGTCATGCATAGAAAGGTTGATATGTTTGAAATTCAAAACAAATTATTATCTAATGAATTAAGTCTCCTTCGACACCAACATTGTGATTTTATACTTCTTAAGCATAATCCATTGTTTGGATTACATATTGATGAACAAAACATCAAGGAGGAAAATGACTTCAATGAAGACACTCAGTTGACAGATGATGACACTCATAAACAAGAAGATGAGTTGGATGAAGTACCTATTATAGAAACAATTATGGAGAAATGTGAGAAAGCAATTATAATTGTTTGTTCATGGGAAGAACTACAATTAAAATGGAATGGATATGGCTTAGGATATGAAAATAATGTTGACAACCTTTTTAATATTCTTGATTATTTCAAACTTGTTCTCTTTGTGATTGAATACTTTTTTAATGATGAAAGGAAAATATTGGAAATATCGACACCCACTTGATTTTTGTGTTTTAAGTTGAATATTGAATCTTTCGACTCTACTCAAAAACCTTTTGATTACCCCTTCTCACTTTCAAGGGGGGTATATATTTTGATCAAGAATTCTCACATTTAAATTTGTAGGGAGGAACTTAGTGAGGATATATCAGATTTCAAGTTTCAAAGTCCACCTTAATAGTTTGCAGTTCATTCAAGACAATATTTTTGAGGATGATGATGATTGATTCAATATACAAGATACAAAATTGATGGTTTTGACATCGATTTTCTTGAATGAAGTCAAACCCAGACTCTATTGTCATAGGTATACATAGGTCATTTTATCTCAATTTGATGTCTCAATGGGGTGATGTAAATTTTGCAGTAAAAATAGACATGTAGTTTTATGAATTTCGTTTCTAATTCTATAAGGGATTTGCAATATTTGTACCAGAGTCATATGGATTTTTTTGGAGTTAATTGTTTGGCCTTAAAGAAAGAAATTCTAAGGATGCTTACTACAATAATTTATTGAAGTTATAAAGGGTTCCTTTTGTAAAGGCATCATAAGAGTACAATAATGTATTGAAGTTATAAGGGGTTCCTTTTTGTAAAGGCATTATAAGAGTACAATAATTTATTGAAGTTATAAGGTGTTCCTTTTAAAAAAGGCATCATAAGGGTTCTTGCACAAATTTTTATTTGGAGTTATAAGGCATTTTTTTGTAAAATTGTACTTGGAATTATAAGCCATTTATGGAAGTTATAAGGGGTCCAACATTTTGAATAATTTATTTTTTTTGGCTTACATATTATACCCATCCAAAACTGCATATGGGGTCTTATGGTCTTTATGTGTGCACCTTAGTCACTATTGGTGTTTTCTCGTCATGGTGGTTTCATTTCATTTTCTTGCATTTTTTTACACTGATATAAAACAACAACAATAAAATGGATATACTCATGAAAATAAGGCCACAAATAAAAAATAGAGAAGCACACTCCAATCATTGAAGGACAATTCCAATTGGTGATAACATTGACTTGAATACCAAGATAATTTTTGGCAACAACAACATGATAAATATTTTTTACTTGATGTTTGGTCAACTTCCCTAATTCTATCACACAACACCTCTCTTGCATTAGTAAGAAGTCATTTGACTTCTTTCTTGAAGTGACTTTTTGAAGTTGTAAGCAAGTATTTTCTTACTCATGTTTTTGTAAAGCCCTCCTCAAATGGAATAAGGGGGTTCTCAAAGAGGTTGAATTTATAGTTTTTAAGGTGTTCGAAAAAAAAGTCTTCACACTTTTTAAGTCTTACAACTCTTGCATATTTCAAACACTTCATAATGGAAAGGATGAAGAAATATTTACACTACTCTACACATTCTTCAACTCAAGTTCAGAACCTACAATTTCAATGAACAAAAGCACTCTCGCTATGGCGATCACATGCTTGCAAGTCATGCACAAAAAGGTTGATATGTTTAAAATTAAAAACAAATTAGTATATAATGAATTAACCTTCGAGACCAACATTGTGATTTTATACTTCTTAAGCATAATCCATTGTTTGGATTACATATTGATGAACAAAACATCAAGGATGAAAATGAATTCAATGAACACACTCAGTTGACAAATGATGACTCTCATAAACATGAAGATGAGTTCGATGAAGTACTTATGATAGAAACAATTATAGATAAATGTGAGAAAGAAATTAGAATTATTTGGTCATAGGAAGAACTACAATTAAAACGGAATGGATATAGATTAGGATATGAATAGGATGTTGACAACCTTTTTAATATTCTTTATTATTGAAAATTTGTTCATTTTGTGATTGGAGACTTTTTGAATGATGATAGGAAAAGATTGGAAAGATAGACAACCACTTGATTTTTGTTTTTTAAGTTGAATATTGAGTCTTTCGACTCCGCCCAAAGACATTTTGATTACCCCTTCTCACTTTCAAGGGGGGTATATATTTTGATCAAGAATTATCACCTTTCAATTGGTAGAGAGGAAATTAGCGAGGATATATCAGATTTCAAGTTTCGAAGTCCACCTTAATACTATGGAATTAATTCAAGACAATGTTTTTGAGAATGATGATGATTGATTTAGGATACAAGATACAAAATCGATGGTTTTGACATTGATCATTTGAGGATTGATTTTGCAAATGAACGATGGATTCAAGATTACAGATACATTTACTTGAGATTATTATATTTTGTACTTAATGATGGATTTGATGACTTGGATTTGGATTTGGATTGGTCAATTTCAACTTCATAAGATTTTTGCTAAGACAGTTCAACACTTGGCATTGATGATGCAGTAAAGATTTTGATGAATATTGGATGGACCGATGACTTGCCACATTTTTTCATTTGATGTATTTTAGTCACCTTGTGACTTTGATGGTGGTTTGGTAGTTCAACACATTTATAATGGTTTTGACAGTTGGGATTTGTGATAGTATCAATGATTTAGCTAGTTTACTACCCACAATATTTTTTATGGACACAAGATTTTATGGATATATGGTTTGGATGCCTTTCGACACCATTTTCCATCAACAACGTTATTTATAGTTTTTTACTTTGTTGATTACTGAGAGCGGTTTGTGAACTTATGTGTTCACTTGATAGTATTTGGAATTTATAGGGATGATATTTGAATATAGCTGAGTGTTGGTTATGGAGCCTGAATATCTTCTCGATCCAGAGGTATTGTTTCAACCATGTTTGGATCCCATTTCCTAGAAGATGGGTGTGGGGGATATTTCACCCCCACATATGTCACCAAGGGGTCAAAGGGGGGAAGTGACACTATATGTATCCCTCCCTAATGGGGTTTCAAGAGAAGCGACCCCAAATAGAATTTTGTTTGGAAACTTTCCTTGTAAAATATTGTAATTTCATAGTTAATATGAACCATTCATCATTGGGTTTAATATTTGATGATATAATTTATGTTAGGGTTATTTTCCCTAGAAGGAAACCCTCCTTTATGTATGAGGTAATTGTATTGCGACAATGTATAAGAGTGAATATTTTATTCTAAGAGAGGAGACTATGAGAAAAGAATAGGAAGTTACAATGGGTGTTTTGTAGGTTGTATCCATTCATTTGTTGGATAATATTAAAACAAGGACTCACAATTTATCTAGTCCATATAGGCAATATTGGGTGAACCACATATATCCATGCGTTTGTTTTATTGCATATATTTTGTTTTCTATTTCTACATTTATTTTATATTATTTCTCTGTGATCCTCTTTTTTCTAACAATTGGTATTAGAGTGAAAGATAACTCATGGAAAAAGAGGTTTCCTAGTTAAGGTGGGAGAAATGGAGGAAGAAGAAAAGTTTAGGGTTGAGAAATTTAACAACCAAAACTACTAGTTATGGAAGATGCAAACATAAGACTATCTATATGTTGTGACTAGCAGTACAACCCCTCCAGTTTACCTCCTATTTGGATACTTTCCTAAAATGGAGCCTCCTTATTTTTGAAACCTAAAGAAAATTCTCATAATTCCCTTTGATCAAACAAAGTATTCTCCTGGTAACTCGTGATGCCCTTGAAAAAATTGAGAGATTATTCAAAGTTTAAGTCTTAAGAAATTTTCTAAGAAGTTCTTTTCAACTCTTTTGAGATGCTTGAAAGAGTTCCCTTCAACTCTTCTGAGATGCTCAAAGGAGTTCTCTTCAAGTATTTTTATATCCTTATAGGAGTTCCCTTAAACTATTTTGAGATACTCAAAGGAGCTCACTTCAACTCTTATGAGCTACTCGAGAGATTTCTTTCCAATCACTCTAATAAAGAAAAGAAAGTTCAAAAAACTTGTTAAGAAAGCCTCTGAGCTGCTCAGAGGAGTTGTTAAGAAAGCCTTTGAACTCACCTACCACATTTAATTCTAATTAATTAAATTTAAGTTATATAAGTGAAATGTGGTTGAGGCTATTTTGAATATACCATTTGTTATTGAATTGACACCAGCGAGCTAGATAAACACCGTTGGAGAAAATTATCCATCCCATTCCATCCCACTACAAGTGGTAACAATCGATAGGTAACTCAATCCCCCCCATTTATTTTCAAGCAAGTTAAACATCAGGGTAAGGGTATTTTCCCCCTCTTTCCTTTTGCAAGACTTCAAACCTAATCTGTGACTATTCCCTTCGATTATTTCCCTTTTTTTCTTCACCATTGTTGTTCAAACTCTCCCTCATCAATGAATCGACCCCTTCAATACACATGATTTCCCTTTGTAATAGGCTATCTGCAATACCCTATCTTTGAGTTTGGTATCCTTTTTTCACATAAGGCATGGAATATCGACCTAGACAGTTTGTGACTTTAAGCTAAATGAATGGTTTCTCGCCATGTTGTGTATTCACAATTTTTTCCCCATGAAATTGTTTTAGTAACTCTCTGAAGCATATCATAGAAGTTACTATTAACTTCTTTGATATGCTCGGGCAAGTTGTTATTAACTCCTCCAATTTTCTCAGAGGAGTTAATAGTAACTCCTTTGAGAAGATAAGAGGAGTTCTTTGTAAAACATCTGAAGACCCTCCAAGACTAACAAAGTCTATTTTGAGTGTTGCTCGGAGGATTTAATATTAACTCCTCCAAACTTCTCAGAGAATTTAATATTAACTCCTTTGAACTGCTCTGACGAGTTAATATTAACTCATTCGAATTTCTCGGAGGAGTTATTATTAACTCCTCCAACTTGCATTTAAAATTGTTCATCTTTTTCAAAGAAATGGCCAAGTCTTTTGAAATTTCAGTAGGAAATTGATTTCTATATACAAAGAACAACATGTATTGAATAGTTGTCTATGGTTTTTTTCTTATAACGAGCCAAAAATTTATCATTGTATGCAAGTTCAGACATGCCACCATGAAAGAAAACAACAATGAATCCAGTAGGAGATGAAGCATCTGACATCTCTCAATAGACTGTATATGACAAAAGTGTTAGGAATTTGTACGATGATGCATCTGGAATTTTATACAAAGAAGGAGATATTTTTAAATGGGGGGAAATTCTATCACATGTTCAAGAAATCAAACTTTTTTATAGAAGCAGAGGACAAAAGAAAACTCCAGGAATTTAAGAACATCATAAATTTAAGAATCTTTAGGGTAGAAGCACATCCAATAGCATTCCCTTGTGCAAATGCTATATCATGGATTTTGAAGAACACATATGTAGACAACAAGTATATCTTTAATTTATGAAAGGATTCGATAGCTTCATTCAATATTGATGATATAGCCAAATTTTATCACCTAGAGGATGGAAACAAAAAGTTGGATGGTTAACTCCTTAGTGAGTTGGAGCTCACCCCAAAGGATATATTCCCCACTTGGTTTAAATCAGATAAGAAAATATAATATTGGATCAAAGGTTGATATCCCACTACCAATCTAAGAATACCATATCAGTATATGGTAGCCATGTTGTGCAGGTTGTATGGGGAACTAGACGGAACATAATTTCCTTTGTCTTATCGATCATTTATTTATTTATGTGAAGATGTACATGCTTCATTCAACTGGGAAAAAATATTTTCTGAGAATATTAAAAGTGCAATTTCAGATGTTGCACGAGAACAAATGGGCAACTTCCCCAGTTTCCATATGGCTTCATATCTTTTAGACATCATGTGCATAGCTCACAAATACGCAAACATGGGATGAAGTTGGTTTCCTGTTGATGTTGTTATCCATATTTACTACAAAGTACTAGGAGAGCACAAATACCAAACATATTATCAAAGGATTTGTGAACACTTTCTCACACCACTATATGAGTTCATTTTTTGCACCTCCCCACCATGTATGACCGACAAGGCCATAGCAGTTATAAGGAAAATTGGGGATTGGTATCTAATGGAACATGGTACATATATTAGGATATATGGTGCAATAAAACCACCTCACCTACTTCCTAGGTTCATCCCAGATAAACATGTGCTCCAGGAAGTATCATATTAAAGAATCATACATGGGGTCAGAGGAATGTTATATAGATCGAAGAAATCCATCTAGCCTCCATTTCATATTCTTATTAGAAACTACTTCTTTGAAAATACAATAAAGGCCTAGATAGAAGTATATATCTTCCTCTCCTACCATTTTGGAGAGGAACGATACAGGAGACACAATAC
The DNA here is from genome assembly GCA_000966675.3 of Picea glauca. Classification (NCBI taxonomy): domain Eukaryota; kingdom Viridiplantae; phylum Streptophyta; class Pinopsida; order Pinales; family Pinaceae; genus Picea; species Picea glauca. The sequence goes on from JZKD02S1600960.1 coordinate 257,925, forward strand.
CAAGAAGATTGTCAAAGATCATATTCATAGCATGAGACTCCCTTATGAATACACCATTGATTTCTGGGAAGAAGAAGGAGTACATCAGAATGTCAGAACCTATCATGAGGTTATTTTTAATAGGCTAGGTCAAACAAGATTAAAAATTGTGAATGAAGAAGATACAAGAGAGGTAGTGATAAAATATGCATATAGAGATGAAGATGAGAGATATTCCCCATATCCGTCTTGATCCATTCAAGTTCTGCAGGAGAAGAAGAAGAAGCACCAATCGACAAAATATAGGAGGGAAAAAGATAAATTATTGAAGAATAAAAATGATGGTAAAAATAAGAAAAAGTTGGAAGATGAAAAGGCAAAGACTATTGCAAAAAGTGAAGCAAGAGAAAAATCAGAAGACAAAGCAAAATCCATTGTCAAAAAGAAAAAGGAGTTAGTTGAAGCATCAACAATAGCGATAGAATTAGCAACAAAGGAAGCAATAGATAAATTTGTTGAAGAAGACATTAATAATAAGGAACAATAGGATAGATAAAGAAACACACACCCAATGGACTTGGATATCCCTAGAACATCCACCACAGGCGCAGAAGCAAAAACAACAAGTAGTGTGTTGGGTCTTGGGCCTTGGGAACCTTTTCGATCGACTGAGATAATGGATATCCACAGTTTCATGTACCATAGAAAAATGATATGGATTGTAGAAGAAAGATTTACAAAAGTTCAAGCAACATAGGGAGCTCCTTTATTAGTAGTAACCTAGGTGCACATTACATGAGATGTCAGGGAAAGTCCTATGGAAACAACTAGGGAAGGATTTGCAATCATGGATGGAATTATAGATAAAATTTTTAGATATTATAGCTCTATGGTTTCCTAGAAATAAATTCTGTAGCAAATTCATAGTATTCAAGTTTTGATTATTATTTAGAGCTTTAGAGTTTTACTACTGCAACATGATATATTTCCTTTAGATCATACATAACAATTCAAGATTCATATCTCACTACTAAAATGGTTTTATACATTGCAAATTTTTTTGCAGTTACAGTAACATTTAGTAGCTAATGAAAGTCACTTGTACCTTTTTTTCAAGAAATTGTTAGTCATTAACTTATTTTTAAACTATCATGTACCATAATATTAGCATGATTTGTGAATTTCATGTAACTTATCATGAAATGAAATTAAGAAGTATTGATTATCAAGTTGCATCTCCATATCTTCATCAGTATCATCTTCAACATTCTTTAGATAAACATCATATTCAGATTGATGACTCTTCATCAATATCATATTCAACATTCTTCACATTAGCATCATCTTCATATTCAACATTCTTCAAATCAACATCATCTTCATAGTCATCCTCAACATCAACATTCTTCAAATCATCATCAGATATTTCACTGGCATCAACAATTTCATAACTTTATCAGAGATATGCAACAAAATAATAAGTTAGATTCAACAATAGAACCAACATTCAGACTCAAACATGCTCTAGCTCCATCTTCAAAGGTGATCAATTTTTCTTGCTATAGGTAAAATCAAAAGGTAATAATTTTTTAAACAATTTTTGCATTTGGGATTCTCAATTGTGCAAAAGATTGGACAAATCATAAATTCAATATACATTTATTCTATGGTCTATCCTATATTCCTACCATATTTCCCTATCCTATGTTATTTTCTACCTCTGAAAACCATATCCTAAGCCATCCACCTACTCATATATATATTAAAAACTCTAAACTATGATTATATATATGCATGTTGAAATTATATTTTGACATGCATTACTCAGAGTGGTTAATAGGACCAATAATTCCAAAGAATGTAAATCCAATCATGCATGCGTTTTTCCACAACTTTGGATGATAGTCTTATATGTCATAGGATGATTTTCATGATTTGAATTATAGACCACATCATGTATGGGACATCTCCATATATTTTACCTTCATTCATAATTTTATATATCCTCACTCCCATTTTCCTTCTTCCCTGTGAAAAGATTATTGTTCAAAGATGAATTTTATCTAACTTTGAAATCTTAACATGGGAGTTATGGTAAGGCATGAAATGATTGGAATAGAAATCCTTGATTCTGACCCTAAATGTCTAAGACCATTTCAAAGGATTGGATGGTTTCCTTTCCAATATATGTTTTGTTAACACATATTATTGTAAGGGGGGTCTTTTTCCCTAAGGAAGTGGCACCTTTGTCAAAATGCGAGAAAAGGGGATTGAAAACCCACAAATGGAAATTAGCCTAAGTCGGGGGTCTGATTTGATGGTTTGGCGGGTTGTGTTAAGGCACGTGTTGATCTAATTTTTTAAAATTTTCATCAAGCAAAGATCCATATGGAAAAAGAGTAGGGTGAGACCGCCACATTTTTTAGGTTCAAAGTTAATCCATGCTCCATCCTAGTCCCGATGAAACAAGTTAATAGAAGTGAGGGAGGTGGTTTAAACCTCGTCTCACCACATAAATAGAAATCCATAAAGGAATGGCAAAGCAAATCTTGTGCCTAACAGGAGAAGGCATCCACAGAGGAGATTGCATGCACATTCTGAATAAGAAGACACAGATGTATGGAATTGGACGAGAAGATAGAGAACACCTCTTCTGGGTGAATTTGTGAGTATATGTATGTAGTTTTGAGTTTTATTAAAGTTCGTTGGTTGAACTAAGCTCCTGCACTGTAAATCTTTGATAAAAGCTTCGTTTATCTGTTATGTAATAGGATTTGATATTTTCTGTTTAATATAAGTCAACTTCTTTCCATCTCTCTATAAAAGTTGTGTTAGAACACTTGGGCATGGAGGATCTAGTCGAGGGTCATATGTTGTTGTGATGAAGGTTTGATTTCAACAATATTGTGACTAGTTTTAATCAGTTCATTTTGTTATCTTTTTCTCTCTCACACTGAAAATCTCGGGAATGGATGATCCAGTCGAGTTTTTGTAGATGTATCATGATGTATGTTTGATCATTGTGTTGTTATGACTGTGTTTCTTAAATATACTTTAGTGTATGAAACTTTGTATCCAAGAGGATATTGTGTTTCATATTTTCCTCCTTAGGTTTTTGGAAGACCTGATGTCCATAGCAGACCTATACACTCTCCTCACCAAAGTCTTCCCTATATTCGCCCTTAGTCGAACTTACTGACTGAATTTAATTAATACCTCACCTGCATGTGCATACCAGTCCAGTTTTATGAGTTAAAATGATATCATCTCGAGTCTGTGCCCATTTGACCTCTTTAAAAACCAACCTATGACATAAAGCTCTGATGGGTACTAGGATTACCTCCAACACAATCTGGAGGTGACTTCTAGTGCTAACATTTCAGGCATCATTGTTGGGGAAATAATTGAAGACCTTTCCCCAGGTAGAATGACAACGAGCTTCTGATTCTGAGGGTGCATCAGATATTGGAACCATTGTAGATTGTTCTTGCACCTTGTGACTCCACTAAGGCAAGTTAACTGTCTCAACTCCACTGTTTCAGTGTGGTTTATTTTTGGCTACACCTGAAGTTCCCTGGGAGAACACAACTATTAGATTTGGTCTTTGACGGTGAACAAAGAACATACACACTCATTCTACATATCATTCACCTGCTGGATCCATGATTAAATAATCGATTAGCAACTCCACTGGTTCAAAATGGACAAAATATTGGCTCAAAGGTTTTCTCTCTTCAATTTTTCTGTTGTTCCTGGTTTTCCTAATGTTTTTCCTACTCCAAACAAGTGGGTTGATTATTTGTCCATATTTAAATAGTGTAAAGAGGACAACCCTACTCATCATCTCTGTGAGTTCAATGAACTCATGCATCAGTGGAAGATATAGCATGAGGATGTATTTTTGAATATGCTCTTGAATGGTATCACTCTATACCCCCTACTAGCATATCCTCCCTAGGAGAATTTCATACAACTTTCAATAGGCATTGTCAAAAAATTTATTCCTATGAGTTAATTTGTCATAATTGATGTTAGAAATATAAAGACTGTATTCAAGATATGGTTGTGTATGATGGAAGCTATGAGAATGAAGGTTTTGAAGATGAAGGAGATGCTTTGGGTGAATTGGTGGAGCAGGTAAAAGAACTTTCTTTAGAATTAGAAAAGATGAAGGCATAATGTAATTGTTGCTCGTTTGAAGGGAACGTAGAGAGGTTTCCAGTCCTAGAAGCATATTTTCTTGGTCTCCTTGCTCACGATGGTGAGGTTGAGGATTTCATAGCCATAGAGGTAGCATATTCTTCCCCTTATGCACCCGTTGTCTCGGATTTAAATGAATAAATAGATTTATATTTAGATGAAGAGTGGCAGATCCCTACATCAATTTTTGATGACTTGGGTAGCATCCAGCTTGTGTATGACAGCTATGAATCAAATTTTGAGTTGGATATGAAGGAGTCCCAGGGGAATGCAATAGAGATGTTTCCTTTATACATTGAGGAAAAACATTATATGGAAATCATGTTGGCATGTCTTTAGGTAGGTGTGCTTGTCATTGATGGAAAGATCAGAGTATGCAATGATGGAAAAATAGGGACAATGTAAGCTTAGAAGAGATAGTGCAGAGGTGCACGAAGAGTCCAAGAGTGTGCTTGTTTGTTTGATGGAAAAAAGGCAGGCATGGAAGATCAACAGCGCAAGGATAATTGAATGGAAATATCAGAAGCGTAAACTCCATTTCAAAGTTTCGGATACCGGGCATTGGAGCAGTCAAGGAAGCAACTCACGATAAGAATGTCGAAATGGTGAAATGTGAAACACTGAAATACGTTGATCAAACTCCATTTGGAGTTTTGGATACCGGGAGATTGAGAAGTCAAGAGTCGAGACTCTTCAACATAGGAGTCCCGAAGTTGCGAAATCCGGAATCCCAAAATCCAAAAAGAGGCACATCAACAATAGTTTTGCAGACCAAGAAATAACTCCATTTCAGAGTCCTAGATACTGGGAGTTGAAGTGTCAAAACACTTCACCACAGGAGTGTCGAAATTTCAAAATGGCGAAATGAAAAACGTCGAAATCCTAAAATAGGCACATAAACAAGGAGTTTCGCAGACCAGGAAATAAATCCATTTTGGAGTTTCGGATACCGAAAGTTGGAAGAGTCAAGACTCTTCATCATCAGGAGTCTCAGAATTGCGAAATGAAAAACGCTAAAATCCTAGAAGAAGGAGGACAATTTAAGATACCGAGAGTTGGAAGAGTCAAGAATCTTCATCATCAGGAGTCCCAAAATCGTGAAATGCGAAATGCCAAAATCCAAAAAGTAGGAGGACAGTTTCAGATACTGGGAGATGGAGGAATCAAGACCTGAGACTCTTCATCATAGGAGTCTCGAAGTGCTGAAACAAAAAATTGTGAAATGTATTTTTTGAATAAGGCTATGGTCAGAGTCGGTGGTCACATTGTCGAAGAGATGTAGAGAAGAGATCAAAGAGTTAAGCTCCTTTTTCATAGTTTTAGGGATCGTGACTTGGAGAATCAAGATGCCTCACAATAGGAACTCACAACATGTTAAATCGCGAAAAGTGAAATGCCGAAATGATCGAATCTATTCCAGCTAAGATCCTTGTTTTTCAAAGTTTCGGGGATTGTGACAATGAGTGTCAAGATAACTCTTCACCACAGGAATACCGAAAGGACGAATGAAGAAATGTCGAAATATTGATGTAGCCGGTGGTCACGTAAGTGGAAGGAGATAGCATAGCTAGGTTCCATTTCAAGGTTCGCTCTGTAACTAATAAAAATCACTGATGGTTTATGCCAGAGGACTCATAGAGACTTTAGTGTGATTTCCAGAGGAACTGAAGAGTCTCAAGGCATATTCCAGTGGAATGAAGATTGTTCATAGAGGTGATTGACAGATGGAAGAGCGTTGAAGCCTATAACTACAACAGAGGGGATGAGCTCGGCTATGATAGAGAAGACAAAGAGTCTCAACTAGAAGATAGGCTAAGGAATCTCGACATAACACCCAATGATGATGGAAACATGGGAGGAACAACCAGAGAAGCTAAAGAGTTGCAATGATGATCAAGCGGACCACTCGACATGGTGAGAGAATGCAAAAACATTGTTGAGAAGGCATGCAGAAGATGCATAGAGACTATAAGAATGAATAACAAAGAAGAGATTGGGGGTTGTTGTTGTTGAGAGTGAATCGGGTGAGTAGAAGGAGGAGTGTGAAATAGCTGAAATACAAAGAAGAGGAATCGTGCATTGAATGGAGATGGCCCATAGAGCATAAAAGGCATAAGCACTGAAAGTGCAAGGCTATGTGCAGCAAGACAGTTAGATAGTAAAGGAAGGTTGAGGTTCTCTTGTAGAGAAAAACAGAAGATCAGAAATCGCAAGAAGATGCAGATAGAGAGACATTGATACAGGAGAGCAGAGCAACATAACAAAATAGTGATAATTCTGGTAAGCCAATGATAAATATTGTATCACTGTGATAAATTTATATATAACAAAGACTTATATTTCAGGGTGGTAGGGAGGGACTAGGGAGGACAGTTGTCCTCAGAGGTTCAAGTGGGTGCTTGAACACAGGGAGTTGTAGCTTCCATCTGGTTGCAGCCAGAGAAACCAGGCTGGTAGGGTGGTGCAAGGGAGAACTATTGTTCTCTGTTGTACAGGTTGGTGCCTGTGTGACTGGAAGTTGTTGCTTCCATCCAGTTGGAGCTAGAATATTTAGGGAGTTAGTGCTTCCTTCTAGTGGGTACTAGAGAAACCAGGGAGTTGGTGCTTCCTTCTAGTAGGTGCTAGAGAAAACAGAGAGTTGGTGCTCTCATCAAGTTGTAGCTTGCAATACATAGGTTGTATCCTCACAATGAGTTGGAGCTCATATGTATGATAATGTACAGAATGTAAACATTACTTATCATATAAAGAAGAGGTTTTTACCCTTTATGGGTTTCCTCAGAAAATATCTGTCTCTGTAGATTTCATATGTGACAATGATGTTGAATGTTCTATTGCTTACTTCCCTGTATTATTGTGATTGTCATTAAGTTCTCTGCAAAGAATTTAAAACAGGCATAATTGTTTAAGCATGGTAACAACTCATTCACCCCCACTCTCAGTTGTCCAACAAATCAGCCATCCTGGGCCTGCAGAAGACCAAGAGAAAAGATTTCCCATGGGTCTTGTTTATTATAATTATGACTTTGATCCTTGGGAGAGCCATGAAGAAGGAGAGGAAGATCCAAAGGAGTCATTTATATCCCACCCAGAGCCTATAAGTCAGCATCCATCACTTGGGATCCATCGGCCTGCATCAACCTTTCACTCACCTATTCTTACCAAAGACATCCAACCAGAAGTGAGTAACTGTAAAGTAGAGCAGGCCTTCTATTGTCAAATTCATGGATTTTTTCACTCGTTCTATGAGCTGGTAATGGAGTACATGGAGTTGCATTTCCTTCATATTTTGGAGCCTCCCAGCTTTATCCTGATTTTAGCACTAGGAGGGAGGCTAAAAGATGCAATCATTCTATTGTCACGATTGCATTATTTGTTATAGATCACTGATAGAGTAAGTGAGTTTCCAGTTAGGAATCCACTTGAATGGATATGGTTGAAGTTTTCTTTCACCTAGAACTTTGTAAAAATCAGTTAGCTTAGGTTTGTACATAAATAAGCTCCTTCTGGAGCCCATCTATTTTTCTTTCATTTTTAGAATAGTGTTCTTTTCGACATGTATTTACTCAGCAAGATGTTTTGAGCTCGACTCCATATCCCAATGCAGAAGGCGACTTGAACTACTGAAGATGTTAGAGATTTGTAGGGAGGAATCTATCCGCCATGGAGCCTAATGTTAACACATATTATTGTAAGGGGGGTTGTTTTCCCTAAGGAAGTGGAACCTTCATAAAAATGCGAGAAAAACGGCTTGGAAACCCAAAAATGGAGTTAATTCTAAGTCGAGGGTATGATTTGATGGTTTGGAGCATTGCATTAAGGAGTGCACTGATTTGAGTTTTTTTAAATTTTCATATAGCAAAGATCCAGATGGAAAAAGAGTAGGGTGAGACGCCACATTTTCTAGGTGCGGAGTTGATCCATGCCTAGTCCTGGTCTCGATTAAAGTAGTTAATGAAAGTGAGGGAGGTGGTTTAAACCTCATCTCACTGCATAAATGGAAAGCCATAAAGGACTGGCAGAGCAGAGCTTGCGCCTAACAAGGGAAGGCATGCGTAGAGGATACTGCATGTGCAATCTGACCAAGAAGACATAGATCTATGGCATTGGACGAGAAGCTCAAGCATGCCTCTGCTAGGCGAACTTTTGAGTATATGTATGTATTTTTCAATTTTATTAGAGGTCGAAGCTTTAGCTAAGCTCCCACATTGTAAAGCTTTGATAAAATCTTTGGTTATATGTTATGTAATAGGATTTGAGATTTCCTGTTTAATATAAGTTAGCTTCTTTCCATTTCTCTGTAAAGGCTGTGTTAGAACACTCGGGCATGGAGGATCCATTCGAGGGTCTTATGTTGTTGTTATGAACGATTTATTTTAGCAGTATTGTGACTAGTTTTAATCAGTTTGTTTTGTTATATTTTTCCCTCTCACACTAAAGAGCTTGGGCATGGATGATCCTGTCGAGTTGTTGTAGCTGCATCGTGATGTGTGTTTGATCATTGTGTTGTTATGACTATGTTGCTTAAATATAATTCAATGTCTGAAACTTTGAATCCAAGAGGATCTTGTGTTTGATTTTTTCCTCCTTAGGCTGTTAGAAGACTTGATGTCCATAACATACCTCTACATTCTCCTCACCAAGTCTTCCTTATATTCACCTTTAATCCAACTTATTAACAGAATTTTATCAAGACTTCACTTTCCTGTGCACACCAGTCCAATTTTCTGAGTTAAAGAGATATCATATTGAGTCTGCACCCATTTGACCTCTCTAAAATTATTTGTGACATACAAACTGATGGGTATTGGGCTTACCCTCTCTGCAATCAGAGGGTGACTTCTAGTGCTAACAAGTTTCAAGGGTACGATAAACAAGAGATGAAATCCTTTGTTGAGATATTTGATGGAACACAGGATCGAATTAGAAACCTCCATCTACAACTATCTAAAGATTTCATTTCATGAGCTACAAGGCTCCCTCAAGGTGTAAAAATATAGTTTCCAAACAAGAATATAAATGCGGGAATTTGGAAATAATTCCTCAAGGACCCGATGTAAGAAGGAAACTGGAATAAAGGTATGCCCACTTCAACATTTAAAAAGAAATGGAGCGATATTCTATTTATACTTCATAAATATGTGACCTACGAAGGAAAGTATGGGCTCATGTTTTAATATCACCTCAGATTACTCATGAATTTTATTAAGGGGCACAAATTAGATATGCCATTTTACTTACTCAATATTTTAAAGAGTATGGAATTATCCATCCAACATAGCCATAGGAGTTTGGAGAGGAGTTTATTTTATTTTATGTTAGTTAAAATATTAGCTGAGTGCATATTGTAGGAGAAAATCATAATTGGGGGAAATTTCTAGTAAGAAACCATTTTGTAGAGGCACTTGCACAATAAGAAGTTAAAGGATCAAAATGAAATGGTTACAACAAAAAATTTTATAATCCAAAGTCAAAAGTTTCCAAGTTGAAAAGCTTGGAAAGGAATCTTGAAATTTGTGAATTGAAAATGAAGAACTAGAGATAGAGGAGAATGAGAATGGAGAGCTAGATCTAGAGAAGAATGAGGAGCCAAAACCTAAATTAGTAAATAAAAGGAAAAATGGAAAACAAAGGATAGAAGAAGGGGTCAGGGTTTCAAACCCTAAACCTAGAAAAATTAAAGGATAACCCCAAGGTAACGGACAACAAAAATTGATAAAATTGAGAGCAACAACTTGAAGCTATAAGAGGAAATAGGGGGAAAAAATTAAAAACCCTAAGAATCTAAAGGAAGAGTATAGGTTGTGCGGAGTAAAAAGACGAAGATCAAGATTGTTATGCATCAAACCATGAGAATTATGACAAAGGGATTAGTTGCATAGAAAAATGATAGTATCCAAGTTCAAGACAAAGAAGTTATTGAACTTGAGGAATCTAATGAGTAACCACATAACAATTTAAAGAGAATGAGTTCAAGCAAAAATACGAAGTCCAAATTGATCCTTAGTCCTCCTCCCAGTTCAAAAAACAATAATGAGTTGAAAAAATTTGATTCTGACAAAGAAGGAAAAGGATTTCATCATCCTATGAATGGTGATGAGATACATATATCCATTTAGGTTGATAAATAGCCAATGATAGATCCAATATCCACATCTTTTAAGGAAAAACTAGTTGGAAATATTAAGAGATTGAAAGAGGAAATCAAGGAGTTTGAACTCCTTGAAAATCACATTAAGACTGAAAATGAGGTACTAAAGGAAAATTTCACTCAACTACAAAAACACAAGGAATAGTTAGAGGCCAAAAAGAAGTTGTTGTTTAGGAAGGCCAGGAAGTGGTAAATTCAAAGAAGGAAAGGTAGAATTGGGAACAGAAGAAAAATTTTAAATTGAATGAGGAAAAAAGAAATAGGCGTGATCCTCATCTTCTGGGATGGATATCTTGATTGATGCTTTAGAGAGAGTTTAAGAGAAAATGAGTCAACAATTTTGAATTTTTGTTGGAGGAACAAAGTAGAATTTTGGTTGCATGAGGACATTCAACATATTCCATGTGGGGGAGATGTTGGTGTTGATGTTTGGACAAAATTGGGAAGACATTCTTCTATATATATATATATATATATATATGACATTATATTTATGATACAAGGTATAAATATCTATAGTAAATAAGTAGTTATTTATTATCCAAGGGACACATCCTTTCATGGATGGTCACCATATGTTATATATATATATATATATATATATATGGGACACTCACCATTGTAATAATATATTTATTAAATATCATCTCATATAGAAAAATCAACATGGTATTAGAGTGCGAGTGGGATTGACTCCCTCATGGGAGGGCCCAAGAAAATCAGAGAGATAGATTATGTCTTGTAGGATTTCACCTGGCTCTAGGACATCATAGCCCTTAAATTACTCAAGCACACATCCTATCCTCACCTCCCAATACTTGATAAATAAATAGAATTATTATGAGGAAAATGGAAAATCCAATGACTATCATAGCTAGTCATTGACATGGAATTTGAATCAACTGAGAATTGAATGATGAACATGTGCCTGGGAAAATCCATAAGAATATACCACAAGTATGTTTACATTGACATAAAATTTCAGGAATATTGTGAATTAGAAAGTGTGTTAATTGGTCATTTCTTATCTTTATCAACCTATACAGTGCGCTTGACTCAAGTTCATGTGTATAGTCTAACATAATCCTGACTAGGTACACATACATTACTGGAAGATACACTGAGTCTTGAGCTTTGGTTAGCCTATGCACTATTTGGATTATTGATGTTTGAAGAATCTCATGGATTGGCTTATAAAAAAAAACAATATTGATAGTTGACTGAGATCGATAAAACTAGCTGGGTACCTAGATTATCGCTTCTCAAACCACGATGTCACTGAATGATAGCTTAGTCTATTGAGAATTCATTGATAGTATGAATCTTGTGATTGATTAATTGAAGGGTTGACTATTGATTTCATTGAACACAATAGCCTCGGAGGGCATAGTCATTGGAGGATTTCATGGAAATGATCTTCGTATTATCACTCTTTGATGATGTATTAGTTGTTGATTCCATAGGGCATAGTGGAAGCCCAACAGAATTAAAGAAATGAGAAATTCCATAAATAACCATATAGTTTTTCTTCAGACTTCTGGGATAAGATGAAAAAATATAATTGATTGTATCTGAGAGACATATTGTATAGGAATCAATAAATATACTTCTCCAGCACCGGACTAGACCATAAATATTTCGAGACAAGGTATCTATAGTTTTTCCTGAAGCATACAATGTAGATCGAGATTCTACTTTAGTCAACAAATTTTATAAAATCATCCCAATAAATTGAGGTTTAGAGAAATTGGACGAAATGTATATACCTAATCCATATGTGTCAAGTTTTCCGAAGAAAAGTATAGTTTTCATAATACAAGAAGCATAAATCCATCCAAATTGTATCCCCAACTCCATTCCCATAATATTCACTTCGTCGAATGGCAATGATTGCTCTTCATGAGAAAATTTTGGCATTGGTTGGTTGTTGCATATTCCCTACAATACAATAGGCTAGATATATTTGGTTACAACTTTGGCCATGCACACAAGTGTTAAAACAAGTTTGGGAGGTGTGTTGGACAATATCATAAAAAATAGTAATAAGATTTCTCTCAAACTTACATCCATTTTTATAGTTAAAATACCAGTTGCAATGGCTTGGTTGATCGTTGTATATTTGTCCATAAAGAGTAATGATGAAGGATGGAACAACAAAAATTATGTATAAGAGAATACTAGTTTGGCCAATGAGGAGTGAGCATGGAACATGACTTTTGGGGAATTTGTTTTATGTGTTAGAATTGTCATGGCCATTGTATTATATGTTGATAACTTGTTCCTTAGGAGAGTATAATGACTTATTTCTTCAGTGACAGAGGAAGTTGGCCTTCAAGTTCGAAATGAAGGATCTTGGTTTACTCCTTTACTATTTGGGATTAGAAGTATGGAAGAATCTAGGTAAGATATTCATTGGTCAAGGGAAGTATGTCATCATGATCCTTAAGAGATTTGGGATGATGGACTACAAGCCATGGTGACAAACCTGAAGAATCTGAGAGACTCAGAGTCATATTTGGTGGATCCTTCTATGTACCTACAATTGATTGGATCATTGATGTATTTGGTTAATTCCATGACAAAGATTTGATTTGCTGTGAACACGTTGAATCGATTCCATGTGGAACTGATACATGAGAATTAGATAACTGCAAAGAAAATTTTGATATATTTGCATGGCACATATTTCGATTCTGAAGGGAGTGAAAGTGACAAAAAGATTACTTTAGGTGTATGTTTCAGTTTGGGATCTTTTATGACTTCCTAGATTAGAAGGAAGAAGAATTTTGTAGCACTCAGTACAACAGAGGCATAGTACATAACAGCTAGTGTGGCAGTCCATGAAGCAATATGGATTTGAAAGATCCTTGTAGATTTATTTGGTCAGATTATTGAGCCTATGTTGATTCACTCTAACAATAAAATCTGCGTAATACTATCAGTGGACTCATTTTCTCATGAAAATTCAAAGCATGTAGAGAATAAATATATCTATATATGATATATGGTCTAGGGAGGAACTATTAGAATTTAGTGCATCTCTATTGAGGAGAAAACTACAAACATTTTGACCAAGACATTTTCTAGAGAATTATTTGTGTACCTCCAGGAGAAGCTTAGTGTGGAAGAGAATGTCTCCCTCGTTGAGAGGGAGTGTTGATGTTTGAGGCAACATCATGAGACACTCTCCCTGGAGGGTCTTGTGTGAACTTCTATGGGGGAATTTAGACTTCATCCTAACATGCCTCATATGGTCAGATGATGGAACCAATACATTGGTTTCACAAGGAAAAATCGATATGTCTTGGGGGAAATTGGGTCCATGAGGGAAAGTCGATGTGTCCTAGATATGTTTGAGGAAGCATAATGGGAGATTCTACCCGAAGGGTCCTGTATGGACTAGTAGGAGGGAATGTGGAATTCATTCTGAAATGCCTCATATGGTCAAATGAAGGAACCAAGACATTGGTTTCATGAGGAAACCTTGATATGTCTTGTGATACATTGGTTCCATGAGGGAACCTCAATATGTCTTAGACATTGGTTTCATGAGGGAACCTCAATAAGTCAAGTATGGTCCAATATGACTTAGCATGATCAACCATAACGTATTGGACACCCCTTGTAGGATGATCTATCTCAAGTCTTGTGTATATCAACTACATCTGTGACATGGTGCAGAGGAAGGAAGTAACGTTGCAGTACCTTCCTACATTTGAATAAGTTGTTGATGTTCTTACCAAGCCCCTTAATAGGAGGAAGTTCAAGTACTTATGTGACATACTTGGAGTGGCAGCGAATGCCTCCCTTGCTGAGAGGGAGTGTTAAGGTTTGTAGCTTCTTGAGACATTCTACATATCATACTCCTTTGTGACTGAGTTGAGTTGATCTGTGAGGACTCTTATTCGAGAGGGATAAGTGGGTTTGGGCTTATATCCCAACATCCATTATAGAGATCACATGAGGACATGTTCCTTGTGGAGAGCACATGAGGACACATCAAGAGAGTTGAACTTGAAGTCACACACTATGGGGATTTGACCCTATTGTTTATAGATGGAGTAGCCTCTAGAAGCTCACATGGAAGTTCCATGTGTGACAGACCTTTTGCTACAATTTCCTGAGTAAGCATCGGACATACCTTTTCCTATATTGGATTGTAGACCAAGGTAGATAGGATGCATTTATAACAAAGGTGTACTTTTGGTAAATGGGCTCAGATGCAGTCCTTCCTTGATCATGACAAGTAATAATATAGGCTGGAGATGCTTGAGATGATTTCTATGTGTTAGTTAGCATCAGGATGACATTCACTCATAGGGGTGTACTTGTGGTGAACAACCCTGGTGCATAGATGATTTTAGGGGCTAAATTTCACAAATGGGATAGTTTTCCATGGTTTTTCCCAAAAAAAAATTAACTAATTTCCATTTTTTCTAAAAATGATTCGCCCAAATTCTGTAGAATAAAATTATTTTACTTATAAAATCATCAATATCTGATAGAAGATATATTAAATCCTTATAAATTTGAATATTTTTACAAAACTATCGCCAAACATTTTACATTTTGCATATTAAGGAATAGTAAGATTAGCCCATGTTTCTACATTTTAATATAAATTGTTGTCCTTAAAATTATCCCTACCATGGTGTGGTCTTTGTCCTAGTCATGGTTATTTGACAAGGAATGATAAAGACTCACAATGTTATATTATATCATAAGTGGACCCAGAAAGAGAATGATCTGAGAGAGGAAATTGGCTTAGAGGGAGAGCCACATAAGGAGTTTCCCCTCGGATCAGGTGGGAGAGAGACATTTCCCAATACTGAAAGACAAGTTTCATGACTCTAGGGTGAAGTTTGTATAATTTAAAGACAAGATTTGACAGAATTAAGAATGTATCCCTCGTTGAGAGGGAGTGTTGATGTTTGGACAACATCGGGAAGACATTCTTCCATATATATATATATATATATATATATATATATATATAGAGAGAGAGAGAGAGAGAGAGAGAGAGAGAGAGAGAGAGAGAGAGAGAGAGATAATATCATATAATATATGACATGATATTTATAATACAATGTATAAATATATATAATAAATAAGTACTTATTTATTATCGAAGGGATGCATCCTTTCATGGATGGTCACCATGTGTTCTCTCTATATGGAACACTCATCATTGTAATAATATATCGATTAAATATCATATCGTATAGAACAATCAACAGTTGGGTCCTCAAAACATACTCTTTTGTCACTTTCTCATCACACACTTCCCTCCAAAACCTATACTTGTGGACCAACTTACACCTTTTCTTACCCTTTTCACCATAATTATCTTGCTCAGCTATAGAATTTGTGTATTAAAGAATATTAAAGGTAAATTTTTTATTCTAAAAGCATTTATATTCTTCCTTATGCAATTTGGTCAAATTTATTATTACTTTTAATGAACCACTATAGAATCTTTGATTTTGTAGAAACTCAAATATATTCTTACATCCACTATATTGTTTTTGTACGAGAATCATTATTCCACATGGTTGCGTACACTCGAGGTTAATATCCTTACTTGTGGAAGATGGTAAATCGGTACATGAATCTCATCCACCTATCAAATCAGGCTAAGATTCCTCTAGGTCAGCTCGAAAAATGAGTCAAAGCTATAGTCAATGCATGAAAAAATGGAAAACCACGCAAGATGGATCCACACCAAAGAAGCAAGAGATATTAACGAGATTGTATGAGATTAATTCATGCAACATGTCATGGAATTCTCCATTACATAGATACTAAATATTATATTATGTACCCACAAGCTTTACATCCAAAGTTGAATACACACATGTGTTATGTCATATGTAAAACTTAGCAAATCCTTAAGATTTGGATATATACGATTTTGTTTGCAATGTATAAATATTGGTTATGAGAATGTTCAAAGGGACAAATATGTTGATATCAAACTGTTGTAAACTTATATTGCTATTATGGATTAATATAAAGGAGTTTTTGTTACTGTGGAATTTCATGAGTTATATGCTTTGATTTTATAAGTTTAGCTTTGTAATCTCTTTTCTAGTAGTGTTCCCCAAGCCAAGACGACCCCCTGAGGAGGACTGTGTTTTTTAGTTTTCTTTCTATTGGTATTATTTTACTTATCATTGGTGTGGTTTATATTTGTTGTTCTTTCACTTCTTGCAAATCATTTATTTATGTTTACATAGGGAGACTAACATACGTAAATCATTAATTGAATAAATGATCGTTGTTTCAGATGTAGGAACTCTCATTGATTCAATGATTGAAAGATTGTGATTGATGATCTAGTAGGCTCACGATCTTAATTATTTTGAATCATTCATGTTGTTTTATAGATGTTATTTTCTTTAGTATTAACAAGTACTCTATTTTTTTTTGCAGTTGAACGTAAACTTTGTTTTTCTAGCTAAATGATGAACAAATTTCCTTTTGCATATGTAATCACTTAGATAAATTAGAAGATAAACCTTGCATATATTTTGCATGTACTTCATCCGTTTACGATCCTAAGGTTGATGATTTAATGTAGAAGAGTTCACTTAATTGAATCGATTTCCAAAATCCACAAGGATGGGTGGCTAGGCTCACTCTAAGTTTCACACACACTAGTCGTTAATCAATCTCTCGTAGTTTTCTCAACCAGAAAAAAATTCTAATATTACAAACTTTATTTCCCCCTTAGCTTGCAGAACCCAAATAAATGAACCACCTTCTTTGCAAAGTACTCCTTTAAGTTGTTCCACTTCTTCCCATATTTCTAGCCCTATTGGCAAGGAAATATCAATGTTTGGAGCTCTAGGGATTCTTAGTTGTGGACAACCCTTTCTCAACTACCATCATTTCCCTTCACATATGCAACATTTTCTTGTTGGAATAACTAGTATATACCTAAAACCAACTAACAATGTCTCTCTACCTACAAAATTTCATTCTTAGGAAAAAAACAAGAACCAAAATGAGCAAGAATGTCGAAGAATGTATGAGGAATGAATGGAGAATAAGTGAGGAACCTCCCAAAAACAAAAAACATTTTTTATATATTTGCTTGCAATAATGCACCATGTGGTTTCCTAAAGAAGATCATGTAACCTCTTTTCCCCAGTACTTCGAAGATGGGTGAATGAAATATAACAAATTGTCTTAGCCCCTTTAGCCCTCTCTCTCATGGAATCATATCCCTATAGTTATGCCCTTGTCCATCTAAAACTAGTGATCCATTTTTATTATTAGTTTTCAAATATATTACATTTCTACGATCTCCACCCTTTCAACTTTACAGGTACTCTGACCTTTCATCAAGTCAAAAAAAATACATTATTAATCTAGGGACTCAAAACTGGGGCATTACACCAATTGCATATAAATTTTCAGTGACTACCAACATTAGAGATCACAATGTTTTTCATGTTTCCATGCTTACGATATATGTATATGATCCTAACCATGTGATTGAGATATCATACAAGTAGAAGAAGGGGGAGAGTTTCAAACAAAGCCATTGTGCATCTTTGACAAGGAAGTAACGTTAACAAGAATTGGTTGGAATTGGCAATTGGTGGTTGAGGGACGACATAGAGGCTAGGGAAAATTAGAAAACCTTTAGCCACAACATATTGTTTCTCATTGACTTCTTTGGAATCAAAGAATTACTCCACAATAATTTCCTAGAAGACAATAAACAATTGTGCTCTTCATATCTACATAGAGGGAAGAGTATAACATGGAAGGGAAAAGATTAATATGAGTCTTGTATGGTTGTAAGTGGAGAGATTCATGGTTAATTAATATCTAAATGAAGTTCCCAAAGTGTTTTGTACCAAGTATATTAACTAGGTCACATAAAAAATGAATTAGGTTAAGTGTTCTAGATGTCTATAAGTAGTTTCTTCACCTTAGTAACCTCATAGCTTGGCTTAAGTGTGGCATTTACAATGTATTCCATTTCTTCAATAAACTCTATATCTTATGTTATGATGATGACATCATACATGCAATATGTATGAATCGTTTTAAGATTGAGTATGGAAACATGTTTCTCAAAATAATTTATGTTTGAATTTTTTTAAGATTGAGTATGGAAACATGTTTCTCAAAATAATGTATGTTTGAATTTTTTGAAGAATGAGTATAGAAACATGTTTATGAGGATTTCAATTAATCTATATTAGAAGAATTAATTTATGTTTGAATTATTCTAAGGCATTTCCAATACTACACTTAACCATGCATTTAGACTAAATTGTGCTTCTTTTAAAATACATAAATACATATTTATTTTGTTTATAGTGAATTCAATTGGCTATGGATAAAATAGTAAATGGATTCACGTGGGTAACCATTGTTCGATGGGAAATAATGGATATGTAGACTATAGAAGACCATGAGTTACTACTTAAGCTGGGTCATGATTTGAATGCTAATTATGATGTTGTTAGTGCAATTCTTTTCACTAGTGACTTACCGATCAATGAAGAAAAGACTTGCAAAACCAAGGTTATTGCACTTTTACCCATAGATCATGTTGGCCTACGGAAAATTTGCATTGATATCGACTGATTACGTGCGATAATATAATTATCAATGCATTCAATGTGATCAAATTTGAGACACTAGAAGAGAGTGAGATGACTCCATAATAACAAGAAAGGGAAAAAAGTCAAAAGTAAGTTTGGCTCGTTCTTAATTTTCATAGTGGATTAAATCCATTTTCTAACCTATGTAAATTTTAATTTTTAATGGGATTGATATCTATAGTGTGACTTACACCATCAAGAGTTTAACTACGAAATTGTTAATGCGAAAGTTTTTTATATCATAACAATGGTATAGAGAAGTATTTTCAACAGTTCATTACGAAACTGAGTAATTATCCTAGAAATGTAATATATTTGAAAACTAATAATATATTATTTGTTTACTTGTTATTTTATAATAATAGTTCGTGTGATAGTTTAAAAAAATAATAAAATAACAAGTAAACAAATAAACAAATTATATGTAATGATTATCTTAATTTAAATAAATAAATGAAATGTATAATTCTATTTCTGTTTAAAGTATGATTAGTATAGATTTTTCAATACTTTGAAATTTTTTAGTGTTTAATTTATCATTTTAGATTTCAAATTTAATATTAAGAAGGTTGTGTTCAAAATTATGAAAATAATTGAAATTTAAATAAAAGAAATAATATGGAAGAAAATCTACTTAGAAGGTAAAGTCTCTATTTGATTTTTTTTTTCCCATTATGAAACAGAAGTATAAAGAAACTCTTATTTACTATGGAGTTGACATGGACATTGTGATTTAAATGACTATTACAAAATCATCTTCCTAGTATGTTAGTCTTCAAATCATCTAGGGTCAGGTTACCAGTTTTGCATCCATGAACCCTCAAGTAGTTTCATGGATTTGGACCTTCTAGAATATTTTTGAAAGTTCACATGTGAGTAGCCCCACATGTTTGAGTAATGGGGCCAAACATGATATCCACTAGGTACCATGGTGCTCAATAAGGTAGGTATGTGAGTAGCCCCACATGTTTGAGTAATGGGGTCAAACATGATATCCACTAGGTACCATGGTGCTCAATAAGGTAGCTGAACTTACAGGAGGCATAACTTCTACATAGGAACTCTAATTGAAGTGATTTTCACATTGTTGGAAACCTTTCCATGTGTAGAAAAATGTTCAGGGGCTAGGAGCTATGTTTGCAAAGTTTTGATCCCAAAAAGTGTTGTTTGATGCCTCAAATTGGCTCTAGAAGTTTTAGGACCCCAAATCACCAAATTGGAATCTTCCCTTAAAATAAACATTCTAAACAAATTCCTCCAACATTTCCATTAAAAATTAACAATATAAATGACAAATTTATAATGATCCATTCTAAATCAAAGTAACACTTTTAAAAAATTATAAAATATCAAATAAATAAAATGTCTACCCTAATTTAGGGTTAAAAATAAATTCATTTTAAATATGAATAGGAGTTGGATTTGAACTTGTGATTTTTTAGGATGAAACAATTGTTCTTAACAATTACACCTACACCCACTCATACTATATATCAAAACTAATATTATATGATTTATAATATTAATATATCAAAATTATTTTATATAAAAATAATATATATGAATTTTTGTAATATTATTTTACTTCCAATTTTTTATAACATTTTATGTATTAAGGATTTTATTGTTTTTATTATAGAGTTGAACTTTCTAAAGTTTTGTTTTTATTGGAATTTCTTTTTCTCTTTGCTTGGGCAATTCACTTTTGAATATGCAAGTCTCCTTCACTGTTTTCTCACAGTTTGGCATCTCCACTATTTTCTTCCTTCAGTTTCAGTTTTAGTTCCGCCGTATATATATAAAAGCCTGAACATTTAACTTCACCCTTCAAAACAAGTCATCCCACCTCAAGTCATTTTCAAA
>JZKD02S1600960.1:291967-305566 GCA_000966675.3 Picea glauca
TATTCTTTTCTTTGATTCTACTCTGAGTCTGATAGACTACTGCATATCGCGACTCCTCTGCATTCATTGAACAGCCCTTGTATATTTTCGAGATTCTTATTAAAAAAATTATTCCTATTGTCCTTGTTATATAGTCGCCCATGTTTTCGTTAATGTGGAATGCAATAACGCACTGTTGAATAGCATACTATACTGAGATTTAGTACGCAGAACTTGCACAATAATCACAAATTTCAGCTTGCTATATTTTAGGTAGATCTGAAATATTTCTATGGCATTTTTGAATTACAAAAAGAAAAGACTATTGCAAGGCAATAATGTTATTGTAGATTTTTCTCTTAGTATTTTTAGAGTTATCACTTAATAAAGAAATTGGGTTTGTGGATGGTAAGGTTGCTAAACAATAATCTCTGGATATAAGGTTTGAATTTATAATTTTTCTTTGGTCACTAGTTCGAGTTCAAGCCTTGTGCATTTGAGGTTGTTGTTTAACCTCCTTATCATTTACAAAGGTGGAAAGTATTGGTGAATTTTCAGAACCTATTTTCCCAGGTGAAAAAAACGAAATTAAGTTTGTTTTTTTAGACTAAGGGAGGAATTTAAAAATTTAATAGAAGTTTTTGTATGGATGTCATTTCTACCTGCTGTACAGGGTTAACAATTGCTGTGCAACTTTTTTCTTAAAAGTCAATAGTATTTTGTGTCTACATAGAATATTTTTTCTTAAACGGTTGTGTCTTCGTAGAATATTTTGTTGTAAAATCTAACTCTAAAGTATCTATGTCAAAAAAAACCTTAAAACGCAGTATAAAGTATCTATGTCTCTAACAAATTACAGACGATTTGTCACTTTCGAATTAATAACGTGGATAACCTCGCATCCGATCCCATTTGAACTTTCTCTATATTTTAATTCCAAAGCGAATAACCTTGGAAATGATAATGGGGAGATGTTGGCATTCCATTAAAGAAACAATAGCCACATAGTGACAATGTTCCTGCGTTTCCTTTTTCAAGTTTAAACCAGTCGGTCTGGAATGAAGTAAGACGAGCGTAAATGAAGATAAACGATGCTATTGGGTTCAATATGAAAAGCAATGGCTAGCATTGTTAAAATTTTGGAATGAAAACCAATAAATATAAATTCATACAAATAATAAACAAATAACTAATCAATGTATAAAAACAATTGATATTTCAATGTTTTTTTAATGTGAATCATTGTCTTTGTAGTTTTGTAATCTGTATTTTTTTAAATAAACAAATAACTTATTAATTGATATTTCAATGATATATTTATATGAATCACTGTCACTATAGTTTTGTAATCTGTATCTTTGCTTTTGTGAAGAATGTGAAATGACTAATACATAGAAGAAAATTATTGAATACCAAATTCATTCATTTACATCTAAATTGATTTTAAAAGTAAAGTACATAAAGAAATCCACTTTGTCTATTTTATTTTCAATCAAATTGATAAATACAGAAGAATCAGAAGAATCCTATTGAAAAAAAAAGCTATCCTAAAGAGTTATTATGAATTTCATATATATAAAATGATACCATATAAAAATGTAGAATATAAAGAATAGATGCATATATGCTTTAAAAGATAACAAAAAAATACACTGGTGCAAATAGCTAAGACATATATTAAGAATATTAACATTAACCAAAGAAATCAATTCGACAGCTTTTGCATTTTTGCAAGTTGTAATAAGACTAATGCGAGTAGCACACTGATCAAGGTCAATGTGTATCATCATGTCAAGTCTATGAGGAGTATGAAACAATAGATAAGCAGAGAGCATAATACTAATATTATTTGTGCACTTATATAAAATAAAAAGACATGAAAAGAAAGTTATGGAAAAAATGGATCATGTTAACTATTGTGTTAGAGTAGCAACACTTCGATCATGTTGAACAATATTTCAAAAATCTATAGTTGTACAATGTTTGTAAAATGCTACACACAATGTTTAGGAAGAAACTATTAAAAGTTTAAAAAAATCAAAAAATAACATAATTTGTAAACTAGAAAATGATCCTAGCTTGGGGATTGAAACTTTCACTTTCAAAGCAAGCACATGCAGGTTTCCTCTAGTTTCCCTAATCTGTATCTATTTTTTGAAAGAAAAATTTGTATTTAGTTTTTTTGAAAGCAACATTGTTTTTCACTAGCTTATGTGTCTAAAAGTAAAGCCATAGCTAGTGTATGCTACTAGCAATTTTATTTTATTCCTTGTGTTTGTTGCCGCCATAGCTAGTTTATGCTAGTTGCATAATTGAAAAATGTTTTTATTTTCTTCTTTGTATTTGTTGCCTTATATTTGATGAAAAAAATAAAAACAAACAAATTGTTATTGGTTTGTTAGTGGTACATTTATCAGAAATACCAATAAAAGAAAACATATCAAGGAAAGGTTAGATATGATGCAATTTTGGTCTCAAAAGTAAATCCATAACTAGTGTATGCTAGTTGCATAATTGAAAAATGTTTTTATTTTCTTATTTGTGTTTGCTGCCTTATGTTTGATGAAAAAAATAAAAACAAACAAATTGTTATTGGTTTTTTAGTGGTATATTTATCAGAAATAGTAACAAAAGAAAACATATTAAGGAAACGTTAGATATGATGCAATTTTGAAATTTAACAAATGTACAATTCAACCTATAGAATGTGGAATTTTGACATGGATGAATTGTAAAAAGAAAATGATTTGATATATAATAAATATTGAACCATGGTATTGTAACATCCTCATTATAATACCTAGGTTATTTATTGCATAATGTAGATAAAGATGTGGTTAAGGCAAAGCAATATAAATGTAAAATGTAATTCTGAATTTTAAATGAATATAATATAATTCCACATGCTCGGAATGGATAGAGATGGGAATGATTAATCCAAAAGAGAGGGGGAATTCCAAGAGTGAGTCCAAGAGGGGTCCAATGGGGAAAACAATTATGGGTATTAATTCAAACCCACATTTCTAAATTTTATTATCATTTGGGGAAAACTTCTAATTTTTGGTTGAGTGTATGAGAGCCCAATCAATGAATATGTGTCATAGGGTGGGTGTGAGAGTCACATCCCATAGTTATTGGAAAGCATGGGGAAAAATAAATCAACATTGGGCATAATGAACAATCAATGGTCTTGCAAAAAGAGAGGAAATTAGTATGGGTGGTAATAGATAGTTTTGGACATGGAGTGGAGCAATCAACAACAAGAGAAAATAGAGAAGAATAGATTGGGAGCTGGAAAAACAAGACTGTGTGAATTTTGGAGCATGTTGGAGCGATTTAGGAGTGTTTTTGGAGATGGAAATTTGAAGAGCCAGGTTGTCAAGCTTGAAGAGTTGTAACACCCCGGTTTTTGAGCCCATATATGTTAGAGATAATGCCTCATTATGATGCATACTAGAGTCTAGGTATTGGATTGGGTTTGTTAGAGGATGTTGAGAGAATCTCTCAACCTTTCCCTCCAAGAGTGGAATAAGTTGGATCTCATTCCAACTATATATACCTAATGTATCTTTGTTTATTGTGAGCAATATACAAACTATTATTGTGTGAGTTATTAGTGTGCAAAGGCTTCTCTCTCAATTTCCAAGTTGGTATCAGAGCTTGTTATGGCTTGATTTCCTCACGGGAAGGCCAAGAACATGTAAGATTCTAGACAATCAATTCTTTGTACACAAGCGTGAGAGTGAAGTGTTTGTTTTTTAGTGTTTTATGTGTTTTCTATAGTTGTTGTTCGATTCTGTTTTCCACTTTCACTATTGAAGGAGATTTAATTGTTACTACACTAATCGTGAGAGAGGGAGGGCCATCACTCAGAATTAGAATTTTTTGCTAGCATTGTTGATGCATAAGTAATCTATCGTCACATGTAGATGTACCAAAGATTGATCACATCATTCATCCAGATCGCTACCCATGAATCACCCAGGTGGTCACTGCTGTTGAAGCCACTGATTAGCCATTGATTCGTGTTGACCAAAGGAAGGAAAGAAAACTACCAAGAGTAGTCGTCAGGGGTGGAAGAAATCACTATCTTTGATTTCAGATATTGAATGGGCGTGTGTTGGAAATCATTACTTTTGAGATACAGTAATTAGTGGTTGGTGATTACTGTGTTGGAAGGGACATTTCTATAAAGAAATTGTTGTGCACAAAGACGTTGGTTGAAGGAATCCATATCTTCATGGAGAGAAAAAATGTGCTACTGTTCAGCAGTCAATTAAACTGATTTATCAGCGTTCAGAATCTGTGCTGCAATATTTTGAAGTTGTCGAGCATCACAGATAGTCTCACAGCAAGGATTTATGGTCAGATTTGTAGATCTGAATTTTAGAGTAAGAGATGTCTATAATGTTCTTGGTTCTGTGTGTAGTATTCATTGTTTTTATTTGGTCTGTAGTTTGTGATTTGTAAACTTATATGATTATGAAGAACCAAATATAGAACAGAGTGATGTAATTCAAGATTGTAGTTCTTCAGTGCTTCGGTGCTATAAGAATGCATTATTGGTTTGAATATGTCTACAAGTTTGTCCAAAGATGGAGATTATTGTTGTACATTGGTGCTTCAAAGTCAATACTTATGGGTTATCATTGTGTAGGTGAGTGTGTGTAAAAAGTTCAAGTTGTGAAGCTGACTATTGAATACATTAAGTATCTAGATTGTTCTCCTAGATAGTCGCAGATAGTCGAAAGAGAAATATTTGAAGATGGAAGTGTATCCATAGGATGCTTCAGTATCAAGATTGTCCTTCGGGAGGTTGAGAAGAGTCAATTCTATAAGAACATCAAAGATGGTCAGAAGCTTTTGTACTTTAAATGTGTCGAAGTGGTAGCTCGAAGATGATGGGAGAGAAAGAGCGTGTCTATGCGATTCAATGTGGGTGTAAGCGATGATGAAGACCAACTATACAAAGACAAATGACAAATTCTATAATTGTGATTTCATTATTATAAATTTTCTTTAATGTAGGCATTAAGGGGGGGTGTTAGAGATAATTCCTCATTATAATGCATACTAGAGTCTAGGGATTGGATTAGGTTTGTTGGAGGATGTTGAGAGATTCTTTCAACCTCTCTGTCCAAGAGTGGAATAAGTTGGATCCCACTCCAACTATATATACCCGATGTATCTCTATTTATTGTCAACAATATACAAACTATTATTGTGTGAGTTATTAGTGTGCAATGACTTCTCTCTCAATTTCCAAGTCTATATTAAATAATGTATTGTTACATTGATGAGAGGTGAGGGTGCCCAAACAATTATTGAAAGGCCATTGTGCCTAAGAAATGTAATGTTTGATCATTATTAACAATAAATACCTCGTTGGTTGCTAGAGGGACAAGGACTAGAGTTACAGGTGGCTATGATTCCACAAGAGAGGGGGCTTGAGGGGATATGTGTTTATTTCATGTTTTAATTACCCATTTTGTTTAATGGGGAGGAAATTAGTTACGTAAGCTTCTTGGGGGAAGGCCAAGAGGTTCTTGGTCCCCACAAATTACAAAAAACCATCCATGATCTAGTGAATGGGTTCTCTCGTTGGTTGATTCCCTCACTCGTTTTGGTACTTCACTTGCTCTCATTACTGTCCCTATTCTGGTGTTGTTGTTGGTCACCTCACGTGTTCATTCACCTGAATTGTTCATTGTTCACCCTATCTCATGGAGTTTGCACTCTATTCATTTTCTTCACTCACTCATTTTCCTCATGCGTGTCATGGCTCAGGAAAGAAAGACGAACTGCTGAAGTGAAACCATGACATTATTGGTTGTAGAGAGTGTTGGTGTAATCCAACCATGATTTGAGGCTTGCATGTATGAGATGCTTGGCCTGTGTCTATATTTTCTCACAACTGCGAGTCCTGCGAGTCACAACATGGAGATTGTCGACTAGTTGCACTTGATCCCTGGAAGGAAAATGACTGTCTCAGGGACTGTGTGGTAGAGAAGGGTGGGGGTTCATTCTCTTATGTGGTTGAGGTTGGGTAGAAGAGAGTTGGGTACTTGGATTTGTATGAATGTTGTAGAATCTTGTGAGAGCTTGAGTGTTGACTGGTTTGAGAAGTTGAGTAATACTCTGGAACCATCCTTGTGGATTCATATCCCTGGCTCAGCGGTGACGTTGATGTTGAGATTTGGAACAACAGTGTCTACGGTTGGGTGGAACATCCTTGGTCTTTATCCAGTTGGTGGTGGTTATCTTCTATAAAAGATAAGTGTTCTTTGTTATCGTATTAATTGTCTGTGTAAGAATTATTTCGTTGAATTCAATATATATATATATATATATATATATATATATATATAGAATAAGCATACGTTCTATGTATTATTGTGCAGGCCATATGCTTCACTATTTATATGCTTAGACTAAATCTTGATCAATGCATGAGAACCTTTCATGCATTCCCTGTAGGGAAAAAAAAGAACAGGGATCGAATTAGTCCAGAGAAGAGACATGTAGCTAACATGCCCGACTTGTGGCTGGCTGGGCATGTTACAATTTGGTATCAGAGCTCTAGGTTGAGACGTGGGGCTGGAATGAGTCGAATATTTTAGACAATATATCGTGGTTGATATCGAATTAAGACCTAGAGGTCATGAAGCTTAGGAGGAATGGTGCCGAGAGATCACACAAAAGATGAAAGATCCTTGGTAAGGGGTTGAAAGGTCGTGATCATCCCTTTCAAATTAGGGAGCGATCACCACAATAGGATCAAATTATTTTTGGACCATTGGATCTGTTCGGGAGAGGTCATATCCCTCGCATCCATCGGATCTGAAGAAGGTGTGGAGCCATTAGGCACCAGAATCCTTCAGAATTTGTGTCTTTGACACATGGAAAGTCTTTATGAAAAGTGTTTTCACAAGGGAAGACCCAGGGTTCAACGCTACAACAATGCCCCAACAAAACCCTAACTACCGACCCTTTCGGAAACACCTGCGAAGTAGATGAAGTCTCACTCGAGGTAGAGGTAGGGGTGGTTGCAGGACTCAAGTGTATGAAACCTTAGCTGGGACATAGATCTGTGATTATATTACTTAACATAGAACTTAACATCAACAATTCATCAATATTCAACCAATAAATACTCTGCAGATAGAACAGAGCATCGCATCATTCACTCAGATCTGATGTATTTAAGTACTTTATCAGAACATGCATGTCATATCTAGCAGATCAAGCACTAAGCACTCTTATATAGATCAGATCCAGCATTCTTACACATTATTAGCACAAAGCATAAGTAGATTTATCTATCTTTATCAAATCACTTAGCAAAAGAAGTTATAACACATCAAGACAAGCACAAAGTGAAACAACACAATGTTTATGTGGTTCACCCCCACCCAGGGGCTACGTCCACCAACTCTTCTTCTTTATTGTCTTCAATCAACTGGATACAAGCATAGAGCCTCAAAACCCTACTTCGCCTAGGACAAGAGATTTGTACAGCTCGCTAGATCCTCCTTGCCTGGTAGATCTAACTACACAACCTTCCACAACCTTTTATAATGACTTGCACTCAGCTCTGCAAGTCTCATACAGTACGCTTAGAACTCTTACAATCCCTCAATCACATAGATCTTATCACTTATCCATTCGTTCTTTTCTATATTGCCTACACATCTATATATATTACAAAATATCCCTAAACATGGGTAAACCCATGGGCCGACATCCCATGCGTGTTACATAATCCCAAAAACCCAAAAAGAACCCAGAAAAGGGCCCGAGATCCGTGATCTTTGCTTCATCTTGCAATCCTCCTTCGACAGTTCATGAAAGTCACGAAATATGTCAAACTTGACCAGGTCCCTCAAAAATTAGTCAAGGGCCAATAGGCCCCCAAAACTCACCTATGACTTGTCCCGAGTCATGCTGATGTAGGAAGTTCTACTTCGAACGCTTCAAGCTTGCCTCAAACTACTTCTAGTTGTCACTGTGCTACAAGCTCTTGTTCAACAAACTCTTGAATGACTACATCATTCATAGGTCCTTCAAGGCATTTTTTTGCTATGGTGATAACCTGCTTCAGTTCTTCTCCTTAGCCTTCTACCTCTGTAAACAAATGTTAGGCCTTATCTTTCATAGTTTGGAGTTTATAAGTTATATCCATAACTCTGCTCTAGATAGTATGGATTTACTATTGGGTCGTTTGCTGCTCTTGAGATCTCTTCATTCTCTCCACATCTGTCAAGGCTTTCAGTTGTGCCTGTAGTGTTTCTACATGCTTGTTCACTTCCTAGAGTTGCGACTCTAATGCCTTCAATTCTGGGTTCTCGGTAAGTTTATCATATGTATGGGCACTTCGATTAGAAAATTTCTTGCATTCTAAGGTGAGGGCTTTTAGCCTTTCAACTACGCTCCTGACAGTTGCTTCTCTTTGGTCCTTTACCTCCTGTGGGGTCTCAGGCACAGTGTGTAGTTCTAGGTTTGCTATGTGTTGCTGCAGTTGTTGGATCACTTCTTCAAGTTGTGCTACTTTCTTTGTGATTTGGTCCTCTGCCTTTAATTCTACGATAGTCATAGAGCACAATTCTCTGTTGACTACTTCCTTTACTTCGAGTTTCTCAGTGAGAAATTGTTCCTTTCCTTATTGTATTTGTTCCTTTTATTCATCGAACTTCTCTTGGAGAGCACTCTTTTCCCATTTGAAATCTTGGCATTGTTCTACAAGTACTACCTATACTTGTACCAAAGCCTGTGTGGCTTACGTTGTTTCCTCTTATGCTCATTGAAGGCAACCTTCGACTGTATCAATGAGTTGATGGAGTTGGGCTAGATCATCTCTCAGTTCTGGTGTTTGCAATGACATAGGTGCAGTGGGGACTTCGTGATTGGACTATAGTGCCTACTGCACTCCTTGGCGTTCGACCTCAATTCTATTGTAAATCTCCTCTTACTTATCTTCTTGCTTTTATGTTATCTCTAGCGAAGCATCGTTCAGGGATGCTATGATGAAATTGAAATTATTAGAGGTGAGGACGGTCTGCATATTAGTTATAGGGGCTTTTGATCTCTTCCAAGAGAAAGGTTTAAGGGGGGAAACCTTCCTTTTTTTCGAGGGGAACTCCTCATCTCTGGGTGGTGTTACTTCACCTTTTCTTTGTTAAGCTTTTGTGCCATCTATATCTTCGCCATCACCTCCTTGCGCTGGCGACATGGAAGCAGTATTCACTAAGGCACTGCTTAAATATTGTACTTCGTCAATCTTCTTTGTATGGCTAGGTCTGGGTGTATCCTGTGTAGCTTCTGGGCTATTGATGTTAGATATCTCTACAGGGTTGGCTAGAATGAGGAGGTTAGCAGACCATTCCTTAGTAATATCCTCTAAGTCCTCCTCCATCAACTTGTAATAAGACCGACATTGTTTCTTGTGCTCGTCGGCTTGCGTTGTGATATAAATGAAATGTTGATTAGCGTTGAACTTCATCCAAGGCCTGAATCGGTGTATAGTGTTCAGCGTCATGCGAGGCTCAAACTGTATGGCTATCTTCAGCTGATTGTAGTATGTATGGAACATCACATTTGACTGTCATTTCTTGTTCATGTCACTTGAGTACCACAATGTACTGGACTTCATGACCAATGTTTCTAATGGCTCGATGTCCGGGAAGGTCGCACCTTCCGACATCTCCCAGACAATGAAAGTTATCAGGATCAATACCGAGCTGAAATGAAATTTGTACCCTTGATCTTGGGCTTCTTTACAGTCGAGTTCTAATTGGTTCACCAGGTACTTCACCCAATTCATTTGTAGGCCCTCCGCGCACTTCCCTGCGAGGTTGACTACAAAACCAGTCACTTTGGTGGGTCGGTTCTTGCATACTAACTTTCCAACGATCATCTGACAAGAGAGATGCACTACACCGTTCTGAATAGAGGCTACCTTGTAGCCTCATGTGCCTTTGTCAACATCATTGTAGGTGTCCTTGAAACATTGTGCGAGAGCATGGTCCATGGATTTTCTAGGAGAGAAGTTTTGTGGGTCAGGTCATTGCATACTCAAACCTGTGATCCGATTGATCAAGGTTGGATCAATTGTGATACAATGGTTTAACCACAAATATCCACCATGGTAATAAGACAACAATAGCTTGACACATGCATTCACCTCTTGGTGTCTTCCAAAGTTGGGAATTTTCATGACATTGGCTAGAGTGGACTGTGCGAGGTTATGGTTCCATGCTTGGGGAATTACCTTTGAGTTTTTCCCTTTTGTTCTATTCAGATACTTATGTGGGTCTAACATGTTGTAGACTTTTTGATCACCGAGGTTGAAGTCACTAAACTTTAACGCTGCGATCTTATCTTGGTCTTCTCACACTACGCATATCCCCTTCGAGAGGTATGGAGTGACCAAGGCATACTTGAAATCTCTAGGTATGTTGTCACGATTTACAACACCGCTTAAGGTGGTATATAGGTGGGCAGGATAGTTGGGATTAGTTTACAATTTGCTAAGTCATCCCTGTACTTAGATCGCTTCTCATCGGATGAATAGGATGGTCCTGCTCCACGAGTAGTGGATGGAGAGGCTAGAATTTCTCTCATGGATGATGGTTGTATACCTGTAGACATCGAAATGACTCTTTCAGTCAAGAGGTCGATCAAAACTTCCTCAATAAGTCTTTCTGCAGTGCTCAACTTGTCCGACATACATGCTTGGGGTTAACAATATGAGGTTCGGGGGGGTAGATTACACATAGTAACAAGATAGAGAGAAAAAGCACGATGGTCACTGTATAAACTCCACTTAGTCTGTGGGCTCAAATTCTCAATTGAAAAAAGTGTTCTCAGTACGTGGCCTAGTGGGATAAATAGGTAACTCGACAATGGGTCGCTTGCAACGGGTATGAGGATTTCATTAACTTCGTTATGTCCATTATGGTGTGGTCCCAATGGTTGTATGGTGAGATGTTTGGCCATAAATGGCTTTCTATCCATTCAGAGCATTGATCTAATGGTTATAATGTCCCCAATGACTATATTTCTTTGTCATGGTGAAGTGCCATGTGTCATTGTTCTGATATCCTAGAGAAGCTCCAATTTTGCAATTTTTCCTTCTACAAGGTTCCCTCTGGAGCCTTCTGCAACTTATAGATCTTGGCTCTCTTCTTACTTAAATTTCTATCCTTCTTACCAGTGAGCTTCATCTTGGTATTCTTTTTTCCATTCTAATTCTTGTCTTCTTTTGACATAGTCACTTCGTGTTGCTGAGGTTCTTCCCTAGGGTTCCAGGACAATACTTCTTCTTTGTCTGGGATAGGTACTTCAATATTATTTGGATCCTCTAGTGTTCTTGCAACTTCGAAATATGGGCCTCTAGCGTTAAATGGATTCGATCTGTTCTCATGTTCTTCAATCAAGTGTGCAATCCTTCTAGTCATGAAATATTTTAATTCTTTCTTATTCTGTTCCAAAAATTCTTCTTCTTCCTTTCATCTAGCTTGATCTCTGTCGATCCAAGATTTTCCTAGTAACATGGTAAATGGGTTGTTGTTCTCAGTAAGTTTAATAATATCAAAATATTCTTTTGTCGAAGTTCCATTAACAATCATAGGTATCTGAGTGAGCCTTCCACATAGGTTTATCAACTTTCCTCTGAATAACCCTATCCCTCCTAATGAAAGGATCATAGAAGGATTCCTTATAGCTTTCCAAGTTCTCTTTGTCACAATATTCACCCGTGTCTCCTTATCTAGAACACAGTCAATGTCGAAGTTTCCCATTCTTGCCTCAAGGCATTCTTTCTCCTTGAAGATCTCCAATAATCTGACATGTCGGTGCTCATTTTGAGTTTTGTTTATTTGTAGCAATACTTTCTCTATTTATTTCTATGGTTATGCTACTTTTGGATCTACCTTAGGGTTAAATTTCTATGATAAAGTATTGGATAACTTTTTATTTATGGAAAGTGGTTAACCCTAAAATAAGGAAAATAGGTTAAGTGACCTAAAAATGGGTTAAGTGAACTAGAAGATGAAAGTATAAATATGATAGCAATGGTCTCTTGTAGATCATCCTTTTTGTGGATCAATGGAGAGCTTCTTGTGTGAATATATTTTGAAGTATTGATGGAGAGCTTCTTGTGGGAATATATTTTGGAGTATTACAGAGAGTTTCTTGAGCATTTTTGGTGTGGAACACTTGAGAATATTGAATATCTATAGGTGAATGAGGTAACCAAGGATATCTCAGCCGAAATTATGAGGAAAGTGAAGAAAAGAAGGCCGAAATGCAAGGAAAGATAAATTCTTTTGATGGTGATTTCTAAGGTATGTTATTTACAGGCCATCTCACCATTTTCACTATAACTTTGTTTCTATAATGATTTAGATACTGAAATTTCTATGAAAGTGAGAAAACATATCCAAGTATCTATGGTTAAAAGTGTATCTTATGGGTCATTGTATTTTGTGAGTTACACTCCGTGGAAAATAGGGTTTGTGGCAAGTCCTGAAACTAATCAAAATCAAGTGTTTCAGGTAAAAACATCATCAATTATTCATAACAGATTCAAATGTAGTGAGACCAATTGGTTTGGTTATATTACAATCTCTAGAATTACCTATAATAGTTTTATATTGATTCAACAAATATTCCATGCAGGGCACACTCTACAAGGTCCCTCTCTAGAATAATCCAGAATTCAACAAGGTATGTCATTTTTGCTATATCTCCTTTTTTGAGAGGTTAAAAGTAGTTCCACTTTGAGGAATTGCATAGAACACACTGAAGAACATTGTGTATCAGTTCCATATATTTATTCATTTCAGGTACAAATTTATGATTATTTCAAGTTAGGGTTGTTGACTAATCCAAAACTAGTCATGGTTGAGACATGCAGTTGATGAGTTGGCACATACATGAGGTGTATAGTTGATGATGTTGGTACATATTGATGAGTCATTGTTGATGAGTAGTTGACACATGATTGGTATATACTTGGTTAATGGTTGGATGCACTTGTTTATGGTACAGGTTGATTACAGGTTGTTTGGCACAGGTTGGTGCATCGTTGATGCTCTTGTTTATGGTACAGATTGATATTCATTGAGGATTGTTGCCTCTTCTCAGTTGGTGCTGATAATGTAAGCTGAGTCTTGCATATAGATCTAGTGCTCTTGTACATTTGTACACTATTCAGTTGTTCCTGAAAAACCCTCGTATTGAAGTCCATAATAAAAATAAATATTGCACATACATCTTGTCTTCCTTGTGTTCCTTGTGGAGATGATTTGTTGATGATATATTGTTGATATATGTTTCTAATATGTATTCACATATAACTAATTATTAATGACAACAACGAGTAATGAGAAAATGTCGAATGCTAACTAATGAGTTTTGTGTAAAAGGGACGTTTTGGGAAAAATATCCCCACACTCATTCACCCCCCCCTCTAAGTGTGGTAGGTGTGTCCAACAATTGGCATGAGAGCAGGCCTTCACTACAAGCCTTAACAAGCTTGAAGGAGATCCATAGACACACAAATGGATGATGAATTTCCAATCCTTGATGAGGAAAACTATTCTACTTGGAGAATAGAGA
>JZKD02S1600960.1:319911-338368 GCA_000966675.3 Picea glauca
AACTGTATCAAAGCTCAAGGTGAAACACTAAACATGTATGGGATAGGGTCCAGGATGAGTTGACCAATTTCGTAGTTGTAGATTTGATCATGTGATGGATTTGGGGGGAAAATGATAAACAAAAGTGAAATCCCCAAATTATCATCATATTTTCAAGTTTCAGTGCATCAAAGCAGTTGAGGAAGGTAATTCATGGCATCAATTTGCAGGTTTCATAGTCAAATTCCATCATGGAAGTTTATTTCGTGTGTATTTCATGACAGTCTTGAAATTTAGAAATTGACGACCCAAATTATTTCGACCTGGAGAATCAATTGACGAGAGTCAATCGCAAGAGGATCAAAGCTAAACACTCCCAAAAATCCATCAAGAAGAGGGTTTTAGAATAATTTGATGTCGGACGTGAGGTTGAATCCAAAGGGAGGATTCTGATGACATGATTTGAAAAAACGAGGATTGTTAGAGTTCGAGGATCGGAGTAGCTTTGGGTGCCAAAGTGGAGGCACTCTAATGGGAAAGGATCCTAGGGGAAATTTGGGCCATATATCTATGAAAGTTGGGAAGTAATCTCAGTCGTAGATTGATGTGGGATCTTCTTAAGTGAGGAAAGAGAGAGAACAACATCATGATGATGTAGCTTCCCAAATTAGCAACTAGAGAGTCCTAATGGTGACATGTGTGGCCAGTAGAGTGGGAAATGGACATGAATGTCCAAGTGGAGGTTGGAAGCCTTATGGGCTTTCTTTTAACCTAGACCGTAGGATTTTGAGGTTATTAGATCCTTACCATTCATCAACGCGTACTGGTCGGAGTGAGTTGCGGTTCAGGAGGGGACTACACTCTGATGGGAGGTACTCCAAACAATAACTTGGACCATTGATCGATAAGTGGGCATGGTGTAATGACAAAAATATATATGTCATGGGCCCCACAAGGTTGAGTACGAATAGGTTGGAAGCAAGGGATGTTATTCATAATGCAAGTTTGAAGGTCTGATGATATCAAGGTCATTGATTGTTGACTCCTAGAAACATCGAATTTGTCAGAGGTAGTAGGAAGGTCAAGAGTGGAAGCACTCCGATGGGAATACTTTGATGGTGAAGGAGCGATCTGAGTAAATTGAAGTTGTTGATTTGGAAAGTTTCTGATAGGGATACCGATAGTGTTTCATACTGTGAGTTTTGGAGGAATTCTAACAATGTTCGAATTGCAATTTTTGGGGAATTTGCATACCCAACAATTGAAGTTTTGATGGGAAGACTTTGAAGATGAGTTTCGATTAGGTGTGCAGAGATCTAGAAGTAGCTTGGAAAAGCCAATAAGATCAAATATTATGATCAATATTGATTTTGGGATCAATGGTTTAGATCTAAGGACTATTACAAGAACGATTCAATGAAGTTTTCCATAAAAAAATTCAGGTTTTTGAAGGTCTTCATAGTGCACGAAATATTTTAGGGTCTAAACAATGGTTTTTGAAAATCAAATTTATACAAAATTGTGTCCTTATAGGACACATAGTTTTTTATTATAAAATGATATAACTCAGAGAGATCTTTCTAGAAAGATAAAATTTTTGTCAAATAGAGCTTCTATGAAGAAGTTACAGTCATAACAATCAAGGGTAAAATTTAGTACGAGATTTCTTTTAAAGGGCATAAAACCTAGCTCAAGGGTCAGTTTGGGGCCCAGGATCATTTTGTGGAAAGATCATGGACTGAATAATTCATCCATGGATTCATATTTGAGTTCGGGGTACCTAAATATGTGTTGGAAAAGAAAGAGAACACCTATAACATGCAGGGATATACAAGGGAAAATGGTCAAAACTTCTAAACACCATAACTTTCATCTCATAACTTAAAATTGGGAAAGTAAATATTCGATGGAAAGTTCTTGAGGAGGATAATACATATATTAACAAAGAAAATTAATTTGAGTAGAAAATTTTGAAGCTAACTCAAAACAAGATGGCTAGTGGCATTAAAGGGTATACAAATTTATGAAATACTTTTTCCAAATTGTTTATGTGTTTATTTTCATCTAACAAAAATTGTTTGAATGCACATTTTCTAGAGAATTAGAGGTTCATGGAATTAGTTTGTTTTTTTATATGAGAATCGCAATAATGGAAGATAACCAAGGGTCCTACAGTCAGGAGGAATAATTCATAGTTGTACATGTCAGCATGGGTAATGTTGAGATAGATTCAAATGGAAGAAGAGACAGGATGGAGCCTATAAATATGAGAAGCCTGCATAGAGAAGTCTAGAGATATAGGGCCGATACTGAGAATATTATTGAGGCTTACTAAGAGATACTTCATAGCTTGAACATGTTGCAGAAGTAGCCAAAAAGGGTTTTTTCACAAGGAAAGAAGCTAGTGTTAGGCAAGTGAGAACATCCAAATCCAATAACAAAAAAAATGAGCATGAGAATGATAGGAAGTTGAGGAGTAAGATCAGGTGCCATCATTCTCCAAATAAATACACTAGGATATCTCATGTCTTTTAAGGGATAGGGATCATCCCAAGTGTGTCTCTTATCAGGAGGAAGAGGAAAAGGCTTGAGGGAGACATCTTGCAAGAAGAAATCAGGAATATCAAGCCAACAAATTTGAATGGTGAACATAGGATGGGAGAAGAGGCTGAGACATAGATGTTGTAAATGAAAAAATAATTCTAGTTGCATGATTACCCCTACAAAAATTGCATCCTACCACTTGAAAGGAAAGGAAACCATGTGGTGGGATCATATTAAGAAAGTCAAACATCTTGATGAGAAGAGGGTCTCATGGAGGCAGTTCAAAGGATATTTCAAAGAGAAATATTTTTTTGAGCATAACTATTAGAGAAGGATGAAAGATTTCTTTGAACTCAAGTTGGGAAGCATGCCCATGGATGAATATGAAAACATGTTCTTTGAATGGTTGAAGTATATTGACTTCATAAATGATGAAAAGGTCAAAATAAAAAGGTTTCTTAGTGGGTTACCCTCTTTATAAAACAACAAGATACAATATGATAACTCGAAGATTTTGGAGGAGACCATAAGGAGAGCAAGGAATCTCTATGAGAAAAGAAAAGGGAGGCCAATGATCCAGACTATTTTTGACAAAGAAATGAGAGTGGAGATATAACACAAAAATATATGGATATATTGAGATTATATCGTAAATATAACCAAAGGCAATGATATATATTGATACAAAATTTCTATTAATGAGCGAAAAATTACAAAGACTATAAAAATACAGAGTGAAAGACTCGCTAGAATGGTGGAAGCTTATCTCTGAGAAGATATGTGACTGGTACTCGCATTCGCAAGAAGATGATTTTACAATGAGGCTCCAAAGGAATTTTTATCATAAAGAAAATCCAAAACCCTAACCCCAGAATATGAAAATCCCACAATTTTTTGGACCTCGTTTTGGGTAGTTTGGTGTACCAACTTTCCGGGGGCATAAGTTTGGCATACGATAGCTCGTTGGAAAGGTATCGTCAAGGAGA
Organism: Picea glauca; assembly: GCA_000966675.3. Classification (NCBI taxonomy): domain Eukaryota; kingdom Viridiplantae; phylum Streptophyta; class Pinopsida; order Pinales; family Pinaceae; genus Picea; species Picea glauca. The sequence continues at coordinate 323,421 of JZKD02S1600960.1, forward strand.
TTCATTTTTGGGGATCAATGACAACCTTAGACTATCATTAAGAATATATGTCCTTAAAATCCTTCATTTAGGCCCTCAAAATAGCCTCGAAAGTTAAAAACTGCTAAAAATAGTAAATTACCAAAATTGCCAAAAAATTGTTTTCTGTGAGTTGGAAAAGGTGAGTGTCCACCGATATCCACCTGGATCAATCCTCACTCCTTAGGAAACAATAGTATCCATTGTGTTGAGTTTCTTGGGGAGAGGGAAAAGAGTTTGTTGAATCTACATCTATATGAGCTGCTTTCCTTGTTGGAGAATTTACATTGCTTATCTTTTTGAAGGTTGTCATGAACCTGTTGCTAGTGTTGGCACGTGATTGATCAGACTAGGGTCCTTCTTAGGTCACCAAAAAAAGGTACCGTGTATTCTAGAGCGCTGGCATTTTCATCTCCTCCGAAGAGAAGAATTATCACCCGAAGCGCAACCAAAACATAAGGATAGGGAAGGGAAAGGAGAATACTTAGGTGGGTTCCCATAACCTTTACGATTCACCATGATATTTTGTAAGATAAGATAAATATAGAATATATTTGAGCTCATACATGCATGAAATGAATCTACTTAGGTTGTGAAAAGAATTCATACACAAAAACATCATATGGAACTTATGAAGCATAAAGAAGTACTGTAAAGATACAACACATAAGCATAAACACAGAATTTCACAACATATTTCAAAACTTTGGATCCTTCTTCATATATTATCATAAGATCTTATCAGATAAAACCTCAGAGATACAAAATAATGCTATGTTACAGACTTATGGCTCTGGACCCACATCACAGAGTTCTATTTACCCAAATTTGAATACAAATTACATTTACAAAACTAAAACCCAACCTATCAACAACAACGACAACAAGGAGAACAACCCAAACAACGAAAAACAAGGGGAGAACCATTTTACAATTGTATTCATCTCATATATATAAGATGAGTAGTATCTTCTAGCTTTGGGCTCACATGATTTATTGTTCTGTTACTACTTCTTTTTCCCTGCTGGCATTGCACTGTCCTTTTCCACAACCGATTTTTGTTACTTTTCCTTGCTCTATTGTCCAGCTTCTTGGACATCCCTGGAACATCCACCACAGGTGCAAGAACAAGAACTATAAGCACCAGTTTGAGTCTTCAGTATGTTTCGCAACTCGTGCTAAACCAAAACTGGGATTATAATCCTTCTTACACAACTTCAAGTCCAAAAATAAAGGGCCCAACAGGCTCTAAGCACAATCCTTGACTCGCCCTCGAGTCAAGTACTTGGCTCTTTCACAACTACTAGGAGAAACTATTTATTTTCCTTGTCCTTCTTTTCCTCTTTACTGTCCTCTTTTGATTGTGCTTTAGCTTTATATGCCTCTTCAAACAAAGGTCCCAACTCTAAGGCATGCTTCTTAACTTCTTGAAATCTCCCCACTTCATCCTGCCATTTCCTGGCAAGGAGTGAGGCCTCGATGACGAACTGTTGGGTCGCATCTGTGATACATCCTTTGGGCTTGGATGCGACCAAAGAGTTCCATTCAGATTTTGTTTTTTCATCGACCTGATGCATTTTCATGTATATTGTCTAAATGACAGGTCGAAAGTAGTGCAAATCCTTCTTGGCTATGGATTGCGCCTCAAACAGAGTGTTAAACTCATTGTTCGATTGCTAAATTTGATCAAACTTCTGTTGTTTCTCAAATGGATGCATAGTAGTCGCAACTTTCTCATTCAATAAGTGAATTCTAGTGTGCATGTCTTCTAGAGTCTGGTCGCGCCTAACGATGATGGCCATCCAATCGCTAACTTCTTTCAAAATATTTGTGCACTCAGTTGTGCGGTTGTGTAGTGTTTCTTGGGCATTGTTTCCTTATAGAACTATTATATCCATCTGCTCCTACAACTTTCAAGGTTGTTGATCTGCTTCTTGTTGATTCTATCGCAACTGCACTTATAGATGCTCTGTTCAAATGGACAACTGTGACCATGATCCTTGGATTAATTCGATCGGATGCTCTGACTCTACTGCATCATTGGATTATAGAAGTTGTGATTCGAAGTTCCATATTTCTGGCCAGGCTTCAACAAGCCTTTGATGTACTCTTTCCATTATGTGCTCCACCTAGATCTTGGTGTGTTCTTATTATTTTCTACATTCTTGAACAAGGATCACTTCCTCCCTTGCAAACTCTGTAGACCTTTCGACCTGTTGGAGCCTTTACTCCAGTTGATCAGTTGAGGCTCTGATCATTCTGACTAGGTGCGTTGTTGGACATTGTGCAAGGTCAACGGAAGAAGAGGTGGCATCCCTGGATGCTCCCACCTGTAGTGGAATTCCACTGGTTGTTGAGTGATCTGAGCGAGTGTCTACCTGCTTCTCTCCTGTAGGTGGTCCTAGCACAAGCCTCAACCTCAACATTGATGGGAGGAGCGTTAGAATGTTTTTTCTGGTTAGGAAGAGTTGCAACAACTCTGTGCACTGCTGAGGGTTTTGTAGAACTAGGTCCATCTGCTCCTGCGTCGATGTTTCACTTTTCCCTGAAGTTGTTTCTAGATCCTTTTGAACCTCTGGTATCTACTCCTCTTTATGAATCTCTTCTTTCATATTTTCTCTTCCCATGGAAACCTCAACCTTGGTCATTGAGGAAGTGTGTTGGGGACTTTGGACTTGAGGATTTTATACCATTTTCATCTTTGTTCAGGATAGAGTGTCCTTATGCTACACAAAAGGTATGATATCCTGGTCCTGGGCTTCAAGATTTGGGCCAGTCAATTGTATCCTCTGCTCATATACTTCTGTATTTGGACTAGGAAGTTTTGGTCTCTTCTCGGGTAACTCTAGGCTTGTTTCTGGGAGTTTTTCCCTCTTCTCGGGTATTTCTGGTGGATCGAGCTACATGGGTTATGGATCAATGGTTTGAGGTGGATTGTTGGTTTCTGGGGGTGGAAAGTGAGGTTGTGGTGGTGATGGAGGGTTCTCAATGATGATGGTGGATGGATGGGTGTCATGCTTAGGGTCGTCCTGAATATGTATGATGGGGGTTGCTCGAACCACTGAGTGGGTGAGGGGGAAAGTGGATGAGATGGGTTGGAGGTTCAAAACCTTGCTCAGAGAGACCCTCATCCTGAGTTTTTTATCCATTGGTTCTGTAATGAACACAATGCTAAGTATTTCATTGAAATCCTTACCTATCAACACAACTTTTTCTGGTAGTTGCGGGAACACTGGTAGTGTCCTCTTATTGCACTTTAATGGCTATGTCTCCTCCTCTTCTTCGAAGTTTTTCTATACCAAATATTCTTTCTTCTGTGCCTCTGGGCCTGAGCTCAATCCTACCCCTACTTCTTCACCTTTATTCTTTAGAAACTTGGCAGGAAAAACATAGTGCATCCCCAACTTGTGCCAGTTGTGTTTGACTCCCAATGACGACATCACCTCCTTGTCGAAGGCCTCTTCGTCCAAATAGAACATAAACATCTTTGACTATAAGTCCTCCATGTTGGCATACCTTGGCCACACAAACGTGCTGTGTCAGTTCATGTTGAAGGCTATGCTCTTCATATTGCAGTTAAGGATATCCGATGGAATTCCCAACCTCCTTATCATGTTAATAAGCCCATTGTACCACTTGGAGAACATCATGTTGTTGAATTTTGTGTTCTCCGAGTCCGCCTTTGAACGCGAGGGCTCAAACATTTTTTCTAGGTGCCCCTTATTTGCTAGTGCCAATGGTCTTCCATTGGGTGGTGTCCACTTGATAATTGCAAACACAAGAAACAAGTATCCATAGGTGAAGGTACCACCTTTCTCCTGGTCTTCCTCGCAATCCACAAGTAGTTCCTCCAAAAGGTAGCTACACCAATTGAATACAACACCATTGGCACAAAAATGCACCATTGATCAAACATCTAGTGTGCATTCTCCCTTGTAGTAAGACCTCATGACTTTTATAGCTATGATGTAGGAGTCATTCATGACAATCTCAGGTAGTACGAGATTGATATTTCCTGTGTGCCCCCCCCCTCCCATGCATGTGGAACCTTTGATATAGGTTGGGCTCCTCTTTCATCTTGTTTTTCTTACTGGGACCCTAGAACCCTTTTGACACGTACTCTCCCTTGAGGGACAATCCAATAAGATGGTGGATGTCTTTTGCGTGGATTGGATATCTCCTATCCATCCACATAATTTTTTCATGCACCTTGATGATTAGGAACTTGGTGCACCTCGCAACTTTGTCAATGATGCTGAAAACTTGTAAGTCCTTGAGGTTCCTGATGGTTGAGTTGAAAAAATTAATAAACTTGGGCTTCATCACAAAATTCATGCCTCCCAACTCGTCTAGAACGATACTAAAAAAAAAATCTATGTTCATCTGGTGAACAATACTTGATATATTAAGTCGAGATCGAGGAGATTGAACTATTCCACCTTCCCCTTGAGATCATCCATGACCTCAAATCAGGAGTTGTAGGGCTCATTTGGAATTGCATCCTTCGAAATAGTGCTTCGGCTTCCTATAGATCTCGGCATTGTGAGTCTAAACAAACAAAATATTCCATAGGAGAAACAAGGATTGGGGATCACAACTCTGGGTCGAGGGATTACATAGGCTTTCTCACTCTGAAAAATTCATAAATCTTTAAGTGCGTTCTCGAAAACAATGTGTCCTAAAGAGAGTTATCAGAGCCTTATACTTGGGCTTAGCTGGCAAGTTCAGTAATAATTGTTATTCATCATTACCCTATAGATGAAACTTGGATATGAGTTGTCTGTCAGGACTGGTTAACGTGGTAAATTCTATTGGGTGATTCTGGCATTTACTATGCAAGTTGGACAAGGACGTGGTTGATTTCATACCTTACCATTTGATGGATTAAAATCTCGGTGCAAATACCAATGGAATATTCATGTATCACAGCTTTATGGCTTAACTGAATTCAGATGGGGTACCGTAATAGTAATGAAGGTTGTGACTGTATTGGGTTCGTGTGGCACATGAACTGATATTGCATTCATATTCACTCTCCCTCTGACCACAAAGGGGTCCTCATCATATTATTGACTTTTTTAAATAGGATCTTGGCACTTTCAATCCTAGGCCATTTAGTAAGAAGTTATGCATCAAATAACAATTAGACAGAAAAAGAAATGAACTACATTTCACTGCACAACTCTGCACATGTCGACTTTATTAACTAAATTTACAGAAATTGCATAAAAAATCAAATATAACTACTATACATACTCCTTTGTACTAGATAAATAGTCCTTTAACTCAGTTTTGAGACATAAAGGGTTTCAAGCGAGTGCCATTCACCCATCTTGGCTGCTACATACCATCGAGTTGCGCAATTATGAATTTTCCAGAAGGTTGGATCTACACAACTATAAATGGTCCCAACCAATGCATGCACAACTTTCCTGGATGCTTATGGTACTGACTGTCATAAGTTAGGACCTTGTCTCCTTGTGAAAATACTTTAGTCTTAATGTGTTTGTCATGCCAAGGTTTTTTCCTTTCTTTCTCAACTGAATGATGAAAGTCTGCTAGAAACCTGGTATATTCAAGTTCTTGTAACTCCACGAGTCTTTGTGCAACTGATTCTTCCTTCGACATGTGTGTGATATGTTCAATGTACAAACTTGGAGTAATGAATTCTATAGGAACCACAACCTCTTTCTCGTAAACTAGCTGAAATGGAGTGTACTTGTGGAGTTTCTTTGTGGTTGTTTTGTAAGCCCATAGTACTATTGGAACTCTATCATCCCAATCTTCCCTGTTTTTGGATCAAACCTTCGTTAACCCTCTCTCCATAATATTTTTAAACACTTTTATTGTTCCATTGGCTTGCAGGTGGTAGGGGCTACTTTTATGATGTTTGATCAAGAACTATTCTATAAGCTTTCCTATGGTACCACTAATCAAATGAGAGCCATGATCGCTGGTAAGAATCTTAGGAAATCCAAATTGAGTGATAATATTTTCAAAAATGAACCTAGCAGTAGTATCGATCGAACAATCCTGAATAGTTGTTTCCTCAACCAAACGTGTAAGGTAGTGAGTTGTGGTAATAATGTACCTAGCCTTTGAATTATTAGTTGTGGGGTTGATCCGCCCAATGAAGTTAACCGACCACTTCTCAAATTCTTATAGGGATTGAATTGGTTGAAGTGGAAATTCATATTGTCATGATGGCTTACCCACTCTTTGACACACATCGCATGATCTAACATATGCCTTTGCATCCTTGACGAGTATGGCCCACCATAGTCCATCTTGGAGGACTTTATGCATTGTGGAATTTCATCCCACATGACCTCCCACAACTCCACTATGGCACTCCCATAGTATATCATGTCTTTCATGATCCAAGACACATCTCGTGAGGATACTATCGAGTCCCAATTTATACAATTTCCCTGCAATAAACTGATAGTTTGTTTCTCTAACCACCATATGGTATTTCTGTATTGTGGAATATGTTTTTGGGTAGGCTCATGTACTTAAGAATACTTCTATGTCTTCCAGATATTCTCGTATGGACTCAACCTGTAATAGGTCTGCATCTAGGAGCTAATCATCGACTGCTCTGCCACTTTCTCCTAAATCAGGCCCTATGTTGCATCTTACAGGTTTAATGATCACTTCAAAAGAAAATTCCTGAAACATCAACAACCATCTACAAATTTTCCCTTCCAACACATGTATTTTAACTAGATATTTTAATGAAGAATGATCCATAAAGAACTTAAAATGAGAACCTAACAAATAGTGTCTAAACTTATGAAAAGAGTAAATCATAGCTAAACCCTCCCTTTCTGTCTTTGTATAGTTGCGCTCATCTTGCAACAAATTCTTGCTCGCAAAATAGATAGGATGATCCATGGCTCCATCTTTTGATTGTGCTAAGATAACTCCCAAGGCAATGCATGAAGCATCTATGTGGACGTCAAATTCATTTTCCCAATTTGGAAATATTAGAATAGATGTTGTGTTGAGGTTCTCCTTTACGGTATCGAACACTTTATCACATTTTGGGGTCCATTGGAATACTTCAACCTTCTTAATTAGATTTTCCAGCGGTGCAGTGATATTTGTGTATCTTCTAATGAACCTGCGGTAGTACCCTGTGTACCCCAGCGTGGAGCACAACCTATTAGCACTCGTAGGTGGTGGCATGTTCACAATAACCACAAATTTGGTTGGGTGTACCAGTACTCCCTCTCAACATACTATGTGCCCAACAAATTTCCATGTGGCACACAGAAGATACACTCTCTGAGGTTTAATGATATCTGCAGTTATGTACATCTGTCAAATATCAGACATAGTAGTGCTACATGTTCCTTGAGAAGGATATATACCGTCCAATCATCCATATAAGCTTCTCTAAACTTGTGAATAAATTCTCGGAAAGATGCTATTAAAATCATGGATACAAATGCAAGGGAATTCTTTAGGCTGAACGACATCATGTTGTATGTGAATGACCCCCATTTTGTTATGAATGTGGTATTCTTCTTTTCCTCTTCATCAATCCTTACTTTGTGATACCCTGGAAATCCATTTGTAAATGAGTAAGATTATTTCCCTGAAACATGTTCTATCACCTCATTAGTAAAGGTTTTGGAAAAGGGTCATGCACAATGGTAGAGTTAAGGCTTTTGTAGTCTACACAGACCCTAATATCCTCTATACCTTTCTTTGTCTTGATGACTATTGGGATGACTTATTCCACTGCAAAAATAAGTCAATCTTCCAATATTTTGTCTATTTCCTTGTTAACCTTCTCTTTTACTCTAGGGTTAAGGATGTATGGTCTGTTGAGTACATTTTTATGCTTCCTTTCACTCCATAAAACCATACTTTTGTCTCCAAAACCATCCATTTTTCCTTCATTTTATTCCATATTTTCCATAAAACATCCTATGCAAGTTACATTTATCATTCCTTAGCTTAATAATTGATCTTTTGAATTTTTAGCATTAAAATTATAAATTTATAGGAAATTATAGGATTTGACTAAATCCCGTAATTGCTCCAAGGTTTGTGTACTTTCAGGATAGTTGGGTGAAATCAGAGACATGTGTCATGATCCTTAATGTACAAGGATGGATGAATACCTATCAGGTTTGAGATCTGAGCTTTCCAGGTGCTCGATCAATGTTAGTCAAACAGGGCCACTTCAACAGAAAATACCATGTTTTAGCAGAAAATCATGGACAATTTTAGATTTTCTTGGGATTTGTGCATATTTTATGCATATGAAGGGGATATTCAACCTTCCTAGCATAATTTATGGATCTGATCATCATCTTATGAGACTTATTATCATTTTCAGTTTCAAACTTCTTGTATAAATACATCAAGACATGGACTAGTATGACATTGGATGTTGATGAAGAAAACTCTGAATTTTCAGTCTTGAGATCAGTTTGGTACATTGTTCTTGATGATGTTTATGAGATAATTATGTGAATTCTATTGGAATTTCCTTCTTAACTGAGACAACTCTAGGTGTACAAGTGAAGCACTAGAGGGCCCTTTTTGCCAAGCTAGTACACTTCTCCTTTTTCATTCTTTTCAAGTAAATTTTGGTACAATCTTTAGTTAAGTTTACATTTTGTTGTAGGTAATGCTTATGAATTTTACTTGATTTCAAAATTAGTTATGTTGTTGATGAATGTAGGAAATAAAAGAATGCATCTCTTGTAAAATGGTTTAGTCTTTCTGACATTTACAAGCCTCTAAACTAGTTCAAATGCTTACTAATTTGAATGCTTAATATTAGTTGAATTATTTTACTTTAACTTGTTGATTAACTGTAACAGATCTATGAATACACCTTCTATATAGAATCTTAGCATTTCTTTCATACTCAACACTTAGATTATCTTTTGAATTATTTCCATTTAAAGAACTAAATTTATCTCTAAGTCCATACATTTTGGATGTGTCTCGAAGTCTTACAAACACTGGCTTGACAATCAAATGCACTCTAATTTACATTAGTAGATTGGAGACCAACATTTTGGTGTTGAAAGATCATTTTAATAAGTAGTAAAAAAAAAAAAAACATAAAATCACAACAACGGGATTTAGTTTTTAATTTTAAGTTATGTTTCTTTATGTCTAAACGTAGAGATGAAAAAGGTATATTTTTGAAACAAAACCCCCCAAAAACTAATCAACCATTAGTGGGAGCAGGAACATCTACAACTAAGAAAAACGAATTCACTACACCAACTACTGGAAAAATCACTTTGGAAGAATTAGAAGAAAAACAACGTTCAAGACAAAGGTTAACTCTCATAGAAAGACAAATTTTGTTGGCTCATGAAGTAAAGAAGAAAAAAACAAAGTCAGAAACATCCTTTGTAGGAAAACAAAAGCAAATAGAACAACCTCTTTTTCCAACATAAGTATCTGATTGTACTACAAAAGACTTCTTTACAATGTCAGAAGATGCCAGACAAGAGAGGGAGAGAAGAGAAAGAAAATAATGTGAAAGGGAATTAGAAAGAAAAAAGAAATGAAGAAAGAGAAAGGAAAGAATGAGAGGACATAGAATCACATCGAGAAGAAACACAAGGAGGAAATGATGAAGAGGAAGAAGAAGAAGAAACTACATTTTCTTTTCCAATTGTCGATACACCAACCCTCTTAGGAGATGAAATAAAAATGAAGAATATTCCTCCTTCAGTTCTTCCAAATTTATTTGGTATGTCTACTAAATATCTTGATGCTTTCATGTTTGAATTTTATATCGTTTGTCGAACATATGGATATACCAATGATGCTAAAAACCGTCATTTATTTTCTACAACTTTGAAAGGATATGCTTTGAAATGGTTCATGGGGTTAGGAGAAGCAACCATAGTATATTAGGATGAAATGAAAAAGAATTTTCTTGATAAATATCATCATATTGTAAATCAAAATACTCTAAAGAATATACTTTTAAAATGTCTCAAAGTGAAGATGAAAGCTTACAAGAATATCTAGAAAACTTTCTCTATAATGTGCAAAAAACTAAGCAAACTAATCTTCCTTTGGAAGTCATACGTACTATTATTTTAAAGAGAATTCTAGATGAACATTAGGATGCTCTTAATCTAATGGGGGTAGAGGATATTTCTCACTTGCCTTTTCATAAAATTGTTGAATTATGTAAGAAATATTCAAGAGGAAAAGCTAAAAGAGGTGGAGGATAACGAGATATTGTGACTATGGCAACCAAATCAATTTCAAATGGTGTAACTAAATCATAATTAAGACATCTTTTTGAGGATTTTAAAAATGATATCATGAATTCACTTGGTTAACAAATTGATACATTAAAAACTAAAAGGAAACAGGATGAACAAGATCAGTTATTATCCATCTTTTGTGCTAAGTGTAGGAAGAAACATGCATTGAAAGACTACCCTTTAGACAACAATCAGATTTGTGGACTATGTATAGATAACCATGCAACTGATGATTGTCCAAAGTTGAAATAATTTCAAGATAATCAAGTGGAATAAAGACAAGGAATGGAATCTCTTTACTACTTAGCACCAAGAAGACCTTGGCAACCACATTTTACAGGTATGTCTCAAAATTCCGCTCCTCAATTCTTTCAACAGTTTCCTCAGAATTTTCAATATCCTATTCAAAATTCATGGAATGCTCCTATGCCTTGGAAATATTGTCCTCCTTAGCATAACCAAAACCAAACTCCTCAAGGTTGGCGAGGATATTCTTATGGAAATCATCCATGCCAACAACCATACCAATACCAACAACAACCCTTTCCTTATCAACAATTTCAGCAGAATCAACCACAAAATTGATATTCTCAGCAATCACTACCTGAACCACAACTAGCCCAACTACCATATAACCAACATCCACCTAGACAAACTCAATTACCATCCTATCCAATATCAAATCCTAATAACAAAGTGTAAAAACCCATGTATAACATCGATGAAGGAACATCATTTTCTACATACTCAATCTTTCCTCTTCAAAACATCCACTTAAGGTCTAGGAAAGTTTTACAAAAGGACTCTCCTATTATTATAGACGAACAAAATGAAGAAGAGAAGATTCCTAACACAGAAAAATTACCAATAGACAATCAAATTCAGAAGAGTAAAAAAATAAATACCCAAACACCTCCTTTCCAGAAAGGTTAGTTAAGGAAAAACTATCAATTTCTCTTCCTGAATTTGATGTCTTAGATGAATTAAAGAATTTATAGCTGAAAATTCCTTTATTGAAAGATATCAAATCTATCCCAATCCATACAAAATCAATCAAGGAATTATGTTCAAAGAAATATGGAAAAAGAAAGAAGGATCCACCAACAATTCATGTAATTGGAAATTTAGCAGGCCTAATGTCAAATATTATTTCAGTTGAAAAATATGTTGACCTAGGAATTCCAATGGTAACAATAACAATCAACATTTTTTCAATCTCTAAAGCATTAATTGACTTAGGAGAAGCTACCAACGTGATGGAATTAGATACAATGAGATATTTGAATCTGCAAAATCTTCAACCAATCACTACAGTCCTAGAATTAGCTGATAGATCTAAAGTAGTGCCAGAAGGTATACTTGAAGATATCACAGTTTCTTTGGATTCTTGGGAGTATCCAGTATATTTCTTAGTTTTTAAACTAAAATATAATCTAGGAGGCCATTCAATGATTCTTGGAAGACCTTGCTTGGCCACAGTTGATGCTTTCATTGGTTGTGGAACATGGAATATGATTATTTGACATGGAACTGAAAGGAAACAAATCACACTTTATCCTCCTTCTCAAACACCTTTATGTATTAGATCAATTGCCATGGCTTGATGAAGAAAAAAAACAACATGAAGAAGTGATTCAACCTATCTTAAGTATTAATCAAGCTTTTGATTTTAGGGTGGAAAATGATGAATATTTTTTAGACTATTTCATTTTTGAACCAAATATCTCTGAACCATTGAGAAACATGCAATACATTGCTACATATCAGGTTTTAGGACAAAATTTTCAGGAAAATTGCACAATCCATTCTTTAGAATCATCATTTAATGGCATTTTTCCTATTAACTCAATAACAAATGATCAAAGAAAAATAATTGAAATCGGTCCTGGGAAATATTTGAATATTGGTGCAAATATTGAACCATCTGAGGAAGAACAATTGATTGCATTATTGAATAAATATCATAAATCATTTTCTTGGGAACATACTTATATGCATGGAATTCATCATGTTACATGCACTCATCATATCTACATAGATGATAACATAAGACCTATAAGGAAACCTCAACGAAGAATGAATCCAATGATGAAAGAGGTAGTTAAAGAAGAATTCCAAAAATTATTAAAGGTAGGATTTATCTACCCTATCTCTGATAGTCAATGGGTTTCTCCATTTGTTATTGTACCTAAGAAGAATGGAAAATGGAGAATCTGTGTAGATTATAGAGAGTTAAACAAGGCAACACTTAGATATCATTTTCCATTACCATTCATAGATCAAGCCTTAGATACACTAGCTGGGAAAATATATTTTTCCTCTCTAGATGGATTTGGTGGCTACAATCAAATAAATATAGCATTAGAAGACAAGGACAAAACTACTTTTACATGCCCCTGGGGTACATATGCTTATAAGGTATTACCTTTTGGTTTATGTAATGCTCCAGCTACTTTTCAAAGAGCAGTTCTGGCTATTTTTTCTTATTTAATACATGAATGTGTAGAGGTATACATGGATGATTTCTCTGTGTATGGTAATTCTTTTGATGTTTCCTTGATGAATTTGGAAAAATTACTAATAAGATGAATAGAAACAAATTTTTCGTTCAATAATGAAAAATGTTTCATGATGTTAATTGAAGGAATAATATTGGGCCATCATATTTCATCATCAAGAATTACAATGGATCATGCAAACATACAAATCATTGTGAACCTATTAGAACCAATCAATCAGAAGGATGTGAGAAGTTTTCTTCGATATGCAGTCTACTACTGAAGATTCACTGAAAATTTTAGTAAAATAACTTTGTCATTATTCAAATTACTTGAAAAAGATGTACATTTTCATTGGGATACTAATTGTCAAAATGCCTTTTAGAAACTCAAGGAAAATCTATCAACAACACCTATATTAAGAGGGACTAATTGGGATTTTCCATTTCACATCTCTATAGATGCATCAGATACTGCAATAGAGGCATCATTTGGTCAAAAATAAAATCTTATGACTTATGCTATTTACTTCATTAGCAAGAATTTAACCCCTACATAATTGAATTACACAATCACTAAGAAGGAAATGTTGGCAACAGTACATGCTGTGAATAAATTGCATCACTACATCATTGGTTATGAAGTCTTTATCCATACATATCATTCTTCCATAAGATATCTCATGAACAAACCTATTACTAATGGCAGGATAGCAATATGGTTGTTATTGATGCAGGAATTCAACATCATTGTCTTAAATAGACCTGGAAAGGAAAATCAAGTGGCTGATTTCCTATCTCGATTAAACAATTCTGGTGAGATTGTTCTAGTATCAGATAATTTTCCTGATGAGCACCTATTTTTCATTTCAGTTATAACTCCATGGTACACTGATATAGCTAACCATTTATCATCAGGAATGTTACCTCCTTTTACATCCAAAGAAAAGAAAAGGATAATTAAACAAAGTGCTAGATACACATGGATTTATGGAGAACTCTTTTATACAAGATATGATCTCATAATTAGAATATGTGTAAGACAAGATGATATTGTAGAAATATTCAAAGCTTGTCATGACGAACCTTTTGGTGGTCATTTTGTAGATAAGAGAACAACATACAAAATAATCAATATGGGGTATTATTGGCCATCCATATTTAAAGATTCCAAGAAGTATGTTAGAAGTTGTGACAGCTACCAAAGGATGGGAAATCCACTTCCAATTGATGAGATTCCATTCAAGCCACAAGTTCCCATTGAGCCATTTGAAAAATGGCCTCTTGATTTCATCGGTCCAATAAATCCACCATCAAAAGGGAAGCAGTACATCTTGGTATGTACTGATTATGTTACAAAGTGGCTGGAAGCAAAGCATTAGTGAGAGATACATAGCAATCAATGGTCAACTTTATCTTTGAAGAAATATTTGTCAGATTTGGAGTACCCCAAGAGATTGTAATAGATCAAGGAGAAAATATTACTTCTAAATTGGTGCAAGACATAGTAGACAAGTACAAGATCAAGCATCGCAAGTCCACATCCTATCATCCATAAGCCAATGGCCAGGTAGAATCTGCTAATAAAACATTAGAATCGATCATGACCAAGATAATCCAAATGCATAGAAAAGATTGGTCAGATAAGATAAATGAAGCATTATCGACATATAGAATCACCTAGAAAAATAGTATTGGGTTCACTCCTTATCAAGTAGTCTATGGTAAGAAAGTTTCATTACCTATAGAGTTTCAAATTCATACTTTTAAAATAGCAGCTAATTTAGGAATAGATCTTTCTGAAGCACAAAAGGAAAGGATCATGCAATTGAATCAGTTAGTTGAGATCAGACAGGAAGCAATAGAACACAAAATTGTGATACATCAACAAAGAGCACATTGGCATGACAAGTTCATCAAGAAGAAAAATTCAAAGTGGGAGACTGGGCTTTATTATTTGATCCAAAATTCAAAAATTTCAAAGCTAAGTTTCCAGCTTATTGTCTTGGTCCATATGAGGTTGCAGAAGTATATGACAATGGCTCAGTCAAACTACAAACAATAGATGATGAAGAAAGATCATTCACAGTCAATGTACATTGGCTAAATCTCTACAATAAGCCTATCAACAAAGAAGCTTTTCTACAGTAGATATCTCAATAGCATAAGAT
>JZKD02S1600960.1:338533-349562 GCA_000966675.3 Picea glauca
TTGTGAAAACCGATGCAATTGGCACAATATAAACTCAAATTTTCATTGTAAAACCAAGTCAACTTGGCCAATCAAAATCCTCCAAAAACATTTTTTTCACCTACTAGTTTCATTTACAACATGAATTTTTCTTGACTACATTTGTACATATCATTTTTTTAAAGTTTTTGTGTAAAAGACTTGAGGACAAGTCAATAAATAAGGTTGAGGGGGATAAGGTATAAATTTATGAGTTTTTGTAGACCTTCCAAGCCTTCTACAAATGTCAACATTCATTTCAAAAAACATATATTCCAATAGAGGGACCTGAATAAGTACATCCAGCAGAGGGACCTGAAGAAGTGTATCCAGCAAGGAACCTGAGAAAAACACAATGCATATCAAATTCATCATAGCAGAGGGACCTGAGGAATATACTAAGCAAAGGAATATACGAATAACTTCTTCAAATTTCTCATAAGTGAGGAATTGTAGTAACATTCCAGCCAACTTCAACCAAGCGACATCACCAACACAATGAGTAAAAACACATTAGTATAAATTTTTCTTTTTAATGATTTAAAAATTTGGAAAATTCTTCATAATCTAGCAATGATAAGTACCTATATTTCCCTTTCCCTACACTATCTCTTCATCACTTCATCTCATATACCCTCAAATCATAAAAACTTTGTACTCAAAGAAACCAATTTGGTCTCCAAGGGAGCTATAAGGAGAAATTAGGTTTTCAAAATCAAACAACAAGAGCATGATTAGAAATAAGGTTATTCTTGTAAATATTTTTATGGTTTCCAGCTTAAAAATATTTACAAACATTTTCAAAACAAGTTATCAAACTGATTATACAAACACATTGTTTTGAATATGTCAATTGTACAATGCTCTGTTTTATGGAGACATACATGTGAATACATAAGTTTCTATTTTATTAAAAATTAAGGAAGGGGTCATAAGGAGAATGCATTAAGAACTACAAGGTGAACGGTTACTCAAAGGAAATGGATTAAGGGAGTTATAAGTCAAATGAACACATTTTAAAATAATTTCATATGATGATTACAAAGAAAGAGTGGAATTTCATAAAGGTATAATGAAAGTAAAGGGGCATCTTCAGCTATGATCGACCAACTCAAAGGTGGTACACGTGCATAAAAAAAAACATCATAATACCCTTGTAAAACAATGTTTTACCTCCAAATTTCTCTTTTTCTAAACGTTGTTATTTCATTTACATACTTCCAGGATTCAAACCTTGGACACATTAAAACATTCAAGTTTTAAAGCCCACGTTTTTTTTACCTCCACAAAAGTCGATTTTACTCCTCAAGTTTCACCGCATCATTCCAACACTCCAACACTCTCATTCTCTTTCTCCTCCAGCGCTGCCAACGCATCCTTCATTCCCATCTCTGCTCCAACAAACATATCCTTGTTTCAAAATTTTACCTCCACTCCAATGCCATACAAAATCAAGAATCCCTCTTTTTTGTTCCTTCCTATGCCTACCCAGCCCGAAATTTATGATAAACAATTAAAAAAAACAAATTGTATGTTGACAATTTCATTGTCAACATACACCATTTTCGCTCTATAGAAGAAAACATGGCATTAAAAAGGGAATACATGGGAAGTTAATCATAAACCAAGGAGAAGATAATGTGTTAAAGAAGGAGTCGGCTAGGGAAAGGTAATTTCGAACCCAATGCTAAATTTTTCTTAAGGATAAACACCAAATTTGACTTCCTGGAAAACATTTTAAGAACATAAACCATTCATTAGTAACAAAGGTTGATTTTAAAGAAGAAAAATAGAGTTGGGTTTCAACAAGAAGGCATAGAAGTTTTAAATTGCAGATTGAATTTCCAGGTATGCCCTTTCATCAAAAAAATTATGGTTAAAAATAGAAAACAATTTAGGAATTAAAGGAATGATGAGATTTTCTTTATGTTAACATAAAATTCTTGATGAAATAAGCAATCATAGAATTGAAATGGACTCTACAAATTTGAATGCTTGAAAAACTAGAAGGTTCAATTTTTAAGACAAGGGTAGACCTTCTTTTTAAGCAGTGAAATATTCTTAAAGAAACTTTCCCTTAAAAATTTGAAAGGATGGTATCTAGGTTTGAACCAGAGAAATTTGACCCATCAAAAATTCACAAAGACTGTATAGAAATTCTTGAACAAAATCAGTGGATATCTTTATTTGAGAAATTTGATGGATGTTATGAGAAGGTTGCTTTAGAGTTTGATTATTCATTTAATGGGTAAAGGGCCTCTATTGGTAACATCACCATTAGAATTTCTGAATATGTAATTGCAGAGATCACTAGATTACCTCAAACTGGATAAATATACTTCAAAACTAAACACTTTAAAGACAAATCATGGGCACCTTTTGTATCCAGATCTAGGGTTGCAACAATAAAATGGAAAAAATAAATTCCAATAAGTTGGTTGATTCATCCTTGGGATGAATTAAGTTATCTCATCCAGAAATTTATTACTTGTGAAGGAAGGTTTAGTATTGTCTACCTATATCACATCAAATTGATGCAACATTTAAAGAGTGACTGTGAGATTAACATGCCCTACTTTCTACTACACATCCTTTCTAATATGGCTAAGGCTATTCAAAAACAAGGGAGGAATACAAAAAAGAGTTCATACCACTATGGCTTCATCAAAATGATCATCACACATGAACTACAAAAACAAAACTTGTCATGGTAGCAGTTTATCATTGGAAATGGTTTTGAAAAAGTGGAAGAGAAAATAGAAGAAGAACATATCTTGATTGTGACAGATGATGAGGAGAAAATGAAACACCCCAAGGAAAAAATGTTAAACTAACCTATGGGGAGGAGAATAAAAACAAGTATGGTGAAAATGGAAAAATAATTCAAAGAAAAAGATAAGATTTTCACCACATATGAAAGAAAATCAAGAAAATACCAACAAGTCCAAAAAGGAAAAATAAAAGAAAGTGATGATGAAGCACAACAAGCATAGTATGAACACATTCATACTTTGGAGAAACAAAAGGAGGTAGGGAAAGAACAATCATTAGAATATGATGATTTTGAAGAACAAGAGACTTCCACATATGAGAAAATGAGAGAAGAGGTGAAACAATTAATTCAAGACATGAAAGACTAAACTCAATCACCACAGATAGTAGAACAAATAGAATAAATGGCTAGTGGGTCCACATCAGGGCCTGATAAGAAAGGAAAGAAAATAAAAAAGATGAAGAAAAAGATCAAAGAAATAGACATCTTGGAAAGGTACTTAAAAATGGAAAATGAAATATTGAGGACTCAAAGCCATAAAACTCAGGAATAAAATGACACCTTGAAGAAAAATAATACGAAGCTTCAAAACAAAAACAAATTGATCTCCAAACAAGCATACAAATGGTTTCAACAGAAGAAGGCATACAAGGAAAAATATCAAAGGTTAAAAATTCTTCATACAACTCAGGCCAATGTGGATACATTATTGCAGGCAAAAGAGGTGGAAAAAGACTATTGACAAGGGTTCAAATAAAATGTTTCTTTTTGTGCATGAGGACATGCAAAGTCTTCCTCTTGGGGGAGATGTTGAGTACATTTTTATGCTTCCTTTCACTCCATAAAACCATACTTTTGTCTCCAAAACCATCCATTTTTCCTTCATTTTGTTCCATATTTTCCATAAAATAGCCTATGCAAGGTACCTTTATCATTCCTTAGCTTAAGAATTGAATTTTTGAATTTTTAGCATTAAAATTAAAAATTTATCAGAAATTACAGGATTTGACTAAATCGTGTATTTGCTCCAAGGTTCGTGTACTTTTAGGACAGTTGGTCGAAATTAGAGACATGTGTCATGATCCTTGATGTACAAGGATTGATGAATACCTATCAGGTTTGATATCTAAGATTTCCATGTGCGTCGTCAATGCTGGTCAAATAGGGCCACTTCAACAGAAAATACCTTGCTTTAGCAGAAAATCATGGACAATTTTATATTTTCTTGAGATTTGTGCATATTTTATGGATCTAAAAGGAGTATTCGACATTCCTAGCATATTTTATGGATCTGATCATCATATTAGGAGACTTCTTGTCATTTTCAGTTTAAAAATTCTTGTATAAATACTTCAAGACATGGACTAGTATGACATCAAAGGTTGATGAAGAAAACTCTGAATTTTCAGTCTTGAGATCAGTTTGGTGTTTTGTTCCAGATGATGTTTATGAGATAATTATGTGAATACTGTTGGAAGTTCCTTCTTAAATCAGACAACTCTAGGTGTACAAGTGAAGCACTAGAGGGCCCCCTTTGCCAAGCTAGTACACTTCTCCTTTTTCATTATTTTCAAGTAAATTTTGGTATGATCTTTAGTCCAGTTTGCATTTTTCTATACGTAATGTTGTTGTGTTTTACTTGATTTCAAAATCAGCTATGTTGCTTATGAATATGGGAAAGAAAAGAATGCATCTCTTGTAAAAGGGCTTAGTCTTTCTGACATTTACAAGCCTCTAAACTAGTTTGAATGATTAATATTAGTTGAATGCTTTTTGATGCAGGAGCATCGCCAACACATCAAGCGAGCCAGCGCGGAAGCGGAGGAGAGCTGGACAAGCCAGCACAAATTTTGAAAACACTTTGGAACTGTTGCGCGAACATTAATGTGAAAATTTAATGAAGCGCACTCTGTATATTGTAATGGACCTTGAGCAGATAGATCTAGTCCTTTAGTAGATAACTGACATTTAAAATAGTTAATGCAGGTAGATAGGAAGTTAATTCTAGATTTGATAGCTTTAGAGCACAAGAGGGAAACAAGATATAGACACCCTCATTGTGCATTGTAACATTATTCATGGAATAGATGAAGCATTCAGGAAGAAGAGCAAGAAGAAGCAAAGAGCTGTGTATAGAACACCCATGTACAGACATTTGAATTAATAGAAGAAGTTTTGATTCAAATTCATGGTCTGTGTTATTCTCTGTGTATTTGATGTTGATATGCTCATGAATGTTTGCTTCCAGTCATACATTTTCTTTTATATATTTTGTATGTAATTTCATGTATGAATTGAATTCTGAGAGGGTGAAGGAATGAGTTTCAATTGTTTCTCTATCTGAGCCAGAGATTCCTGCAAGGAGTGTAGTTGAATTGTCCGCAAGGAGTCCATTGACAAAGGGTTCAGATAGAGATAACGTTTGTCTCATTCATCCTATAAGGTGCATTTGGGCACATGAGTCGTGAAAGGAGTGCACAGGCCAAGTAGAAGTTTCAGGGTTGCGAACCTGAGTGACTCTTTGAAGGATTTCTGCTGCAGGTGTTCGCAGAGTCGAAGAACTTCAACACTTAGACAAGGTTGAAGAATTGTCGCAAGGAATGCGAGCAAGTGATTTATTTCTGAGGACTTGAAGTCGTGGGAAAGATCAAGAAGGATAGGTCCTTGAAGTCGTCGAAGGATTGGATGGAGAAGTTGTGTTTGAAGTGTCCGAGCAGGCACTGCAAGTTTGCGCGTAGGTGAAAAATCTTCGTGGAGGAAGAAACAGATGGTTGGAATTCCCCAGGGAGAATTCATGAATCATCGTAAGCTGTTAGATCTTGGAAAAGTGCAGGGAAGATACGTCGATGTATTCCCAAAGGGTTCGAAGCTCAAGACGCGCAAAACTGTTGATATGAGCCACAACAGCCGTCAGATTTACTCGTACAATCGGGTATCGGGGTTTCATGAGTCGAAGCTCCAAAATATTGCATCAGGGATCGCGATATTACGATACGCGATATGCCGAAAGTCAAAGGACAACGTGTGGGGCCATAGGAAGTAGTGGAGGATAGGTGGCACACCGTATCGGAGTTCGGGGAAAGTAAATTCCTGAGACCATTGACATTAGGATTCGCGATCCCACGAAATCCGAAATCCCGATGAGGTGATGGGATCGTTGAAAAGTGAAAGCGTGAACTCATCGGAGTTAGGCATATCGGGACTCGAGGATTGGAGAATCGAGTTTCTTGACATCACGAGTGTCAATATCCCAATAAGGAAAATCCTGACAAAGAAAAGGAGAAGGTCAGCGTTGACTGAGACATTGGGTATCGGGGATTCGGGAGTGTAGAGATCGAATGTTGGACTCACAAAGTCGCGAGTTTCGATTCTGTGGTAAGTAAAGAGAGGGGGATCGCGTGCATATTTCTATGGGTGAATATTTCCCGATAGGGAAATATAAGAACCTTGGCATTCTTCGGGCTAAGGAAAGAGAAGATCCTATGTGAGCGGGCATGCCTACGGGTGTGGCTGTGTCATTTTGGTATCAGAGTGAGAAATTTTCTTTGCTTTCTGTGGAAGAGAAGAGGAAATTCACCATGCCGCTGAGGAGAGACAGACAGTCACCCAATCCAGAGGATAGGGAGGTAATAAGAAGAGGCAGGTAGGTAACCAATCCAGAAATGGAGAGACATATGCGTGATCTCCGAGAAAGACTCGAGGACATGGAGTCAGCGCGAAGACGCACAGCTAGTGTAGGGGATCTGAGTGATTCTGATAGTGAAATAGAGGCTGAACGAGAGGAGGAAGTTGCAGCCAAAGATGCATCAAATGAGCGTTTGATTAGAGCTATTGCCAGGATGGGTGCAAAAGAAAAGATGGACATTCCAATTTACGAGGGAAACTTGGATGCAAAGGAGCTACTAGATTGGATTAGAGCTCTAGACACCTACTTTGACTACGAAGATGTCGAAGAGGACAAGAAAGTCAATGATGTTGTCACGCACTTGAAAGGACATGCAACATTGTGGTGGGATGAGCTACAAGTTGACAGATGCTGCAAGGGCAAGCAGAAGATCAAGAGCTGGGACAGAATGATCGCAAAGATGAAAGAAAAATTCATCCCCAGGGATTATCAAATTACTCTGTTCAGGAGGATGCAGAACCTGAGACAGAAGATGATGACAGTGAAATAATACACTGAGGAATTCTATTGACTGAACATCAAGGCAGGTCATCAGGAGAGCGATGATGAGAAGGTTTCCAGATATATGAATGGCCTGAGATATGATATACATGACGAGATGAGCATGGTAACCATCCGAACTGTGGAGGATGCCTATCATATGCTTCTGAAAGATGAGGAGAAGTTGAGCCGAAAGCAAGGTCAGAGGGGCCGAGGCAGAAGTCATCCCAGAGGCAAAGAAGTTGCGCAGGACAAATATCAGAACCCCAAGGAGGAATGGAAGAAACCTCAGGGTAAATTTAAAAGAGGTGGAATCTCACTTAGAGGTCCATACGTTGAACAGAGAGGGCAGCATACAGAGCAGAGGGGAGATTATGCTGACAACAACACTTTTCCCCATACCAAAGGTAGAGGAAGAGGAAGAGGTGGAGTAATCACTTGCTTCACATGTGGAAAGAATGGGCACAAGTCTTACGAGTGTCCAGAGAAAACGAAAGACATTGGGGAAGCTCACATCACCGAGGTGCAGAGGCGGGATGTTGAGGCCGAAGACGCAGAAGGCAGAAGATCACTTATGATGTGAAAAGTCCTTTTGACACCCGAGAAGGAGGTGGAAAGTTCAATCCAAAGGACCAGACTTTTTAGGACTGCTTGCAATACCAAGGATAGGGTATGCAAGGTTATCATGGATAGTAGTAGCACAAATAATCTTATTTCAACCGAGATGGTAGAGAAGATGGAGCTGGAGAGGACTGATCATCCAAGCCCATACAAAGTTTCATGGCTACAGAAGGGACACCAGGTAACTGTTACTAAACAATGCTTGGTTGAATTCAAGATAGGTTGACATAATGATAAGATCTTATGTGATGTTATTCCAATGGATGTTTGTCATATATTGTTGGGTATACCATGGTAATATGACAGAAATGTGATTCATGATAGGAGAATGAACACATATACCCTAGAGAAGAATGGGAGAACCCATATGTGGCTTTCGATAAAGGATAAGGAGGTGAAGCTGGAAGTAAGCAACACGGTATTTCTCATGAGTGGTAAGGAACTTCTTACATAGGTGAAGAAGAAGGAAGATCCACAATTCTTTTTGGTTAGGAAACTGAGGATTGTTCTGACTAGGACGAGAGTGGATGATTTACCGAATGAAGTTCAGGAACTACTGGAAGAGTTCGCTGACATTATAGTGGACGAATTACCTCGTTCGTTGCCACCAATGAGGAGTGTGAGTCATCATATTGACCTTATACCAGGAGTTAGTTTGCAAAATAAAGCCACATACAGATTAACGTCGAAAGAGAATGAAGAAATTAAAAGGCAAGTCCAGGAGTTAGTGGACAAAGGTTTGGTCAGGGAGAGCTTGAGTCCGTGTGTTGTTCCAATAGTACTCAGTCCGAAGAAAGAGGGAGGCTTCAGTATGTGTACCGAATCGAGGTTGATCAATAAGATAACCATCAGGTACAAGTTTCCATTGCCGAGAATGAATGATCTGATGGATTGCCTGAGTGGGGCAAGGTATTTTTCAAAGATTGACTTGAAAAGCGAATATCACCAAATTCGCATGAGGGAAGGCGATGAGTGGAAGACGACCTTCAAAACCAATGAAGGTTTGTATGAATGGATTGTTATGCCATTTGGATTAACAAATGCACCGAGTGCCTTCATGAGGTTGATGAACGAAGTCCTAAGGGAGTTCATCGGGAAGTTCATCATTGTGTATTTGGATGACATACTGATTTACAGTAAATCAGTGGCAGAACACTTGAAGCATTTGGATACAGTAATGCAGAAGCAACAGCAGGAGAAGTTGTTGATTAACATGAAGAAGTCCTCATTCATGAAGACATAGCTCATTTACTTGGGATTCGTTATTTCAGCGAATGAGTTGAGGATGGATCCAGATAAGGTGGAAGTGATCAAGAATTGGCCATCACCGAAGAATGTATTCGAGGTGAGAAGTTTTCATGGATTGTCTAGTTTCTACCGAAAGTTCATCAGGAATTTTAGTGTAATTAGCACAAAAATGATGGATACAGTGAAGAAGTGGAATAAATATTTTCACTGGACAACAGAG
The DNA here is from genome assembly GCA_000966675.3 of Picea glauca. Lineage (NCBI taxonomy): Eukaryota > Viridiplantae > Streptophyta > Pinopsida > Pinales > Pinaceae > Picea > Picea glauca. The sequence continues at coordinate 347,579 of JZKD02S1600960.1, forward strand.
GCTGAGAAAAGTTTCAATCTGTTGAAGTGCAAGATCACGGAACAACCAGTTTTAGTGTTGCCAGATTTCCAGAAGACATTTCAGGTGAAATGTGATGCAAGCGGGTTTGCCATAGGAGCGGTCTTGAGTCAGTAAGACAGACCGATTGCATATTTTAGTGAGAAGCTGAATGAGGCAAGGGTGAAATACTCCAAGTATGATAAGGAGTTTTGTGCTATCATCTAGGCATTGAAAAAGTGGAGGCATTACTTGATCCCAAAAGAATTTGTTTTATATAGTGATAACCATGCATTACAGTTTGTGACTCAACAGGAGAAGTTGAATCAGAACATGTAAAATGGGTAGAGTATATGCAGAATTTCACATTTGTTATTAAACATATTTCGGGTACATCTAACAAAGTGGTTGATGCTTTGAGCAAGAAGTGTTTGTTGTTGCAGGAATTCTGAGTCAAGACCTTAGGTTTTGATGATCTCAGGGACATGTATGCAGATGATCTAGATTTTGGAGAAGCGTATGAAGCAACTGAGAACCCAGTTCTCAAGGACAGAAGCCTATGGATAGAATACATGATGCAGGAAGGATTGTTGTTTAGAGGCAATCAACTATGTATTCCGAAATGCTCCATGAGGGAGAACTTGTTAAAGGAGAAACACAGTGGTGGATTGGAAGGACATTTTGGCCATGAAAAGACATTCGTGAAGCTGAGCGAATCATACTTTTGGCCAGGAATGTGAGTATAGGTCGAGAGATTCATTGACAGATGCAGAATTTTCCAGCATTCGAAGGGAAGGAAGCAGAATGCGGGATTGTATCAGCCATTTCCCATACGAGAGAGGTCGTGGGATGTGATAAGCATGGATTTTGTATTGGCGTTGCCAAGGACACAAAGAGGTGTTGATTCAATCTTTGTGGTAGTGGATAGGTTTTCCAATATGGCACACTTCATCCCATGTCAGAAATCTAGTGATGTGACTCACATCGCAAATATGTTCTTCAAAGAGGTCATTCGACTTCATGGGTTGCCAAAAACTATAGTTTCGGACAAAGACACGAAATTCATAGGGAACTTTTGGAGGATCCTATGGAAGAAGCTAGGAACAAATTTGATGTTTAGTTCATCTTATCATCCTCAGATGGATGGATATATAGAAGTGGTCAACAGAAGTCTGGGAGACTTGCTGAGGAGCTTGGTGACAGAACACCATAGCCAGAGGGACAGTATATTGCCACAGGCAGAGTTTGCGTACAATGACTCAGTGAATCAAAGCACAGGTCCGAGTCCATTTCAGATTGGTTATGGCATGCAGCCGAGAGTAATTTCTAAATTAAGGCATTCAAAATGGACTGCGACTAGGAGCGCTAGTGCAGAAGAGTTCACAGAGACGATGAAAGAAATTCACAGCCAAGTGAAGGAGCGACTGTTGAAATCAAGCTAGGAGTATAAGCGCAGAACAGATCAGAATCGGAGACAACTTCAGTTTGAAGTTGGTGATCTAGTTCTTGCACACTTGAGGAAAGAAAGGTTCCCAAGGGGAACATACAATAATCTAAAGATGAAGAAAATCAGACCATGCAAGGTATTGAGAAAATTTGGGACAAATGCTCATGAGATTGAACTACCCGATGGGATCAGAATATCTCCGATATTCAATATCTCATATTTGTACCCATACAGGGCTGAAGAAGTAAATACTGAAGCTGAGTAGCCAGTGATCCAGTGGATGAAACAATTTCCAGTTGCAGAGAAGCCACAGATGGAGTGCATACTGGACAAGAGGGTGAGAAAAAACACTAGGCGAAAGCAATACTTTGAGTATCTGGTCAAATGGAAGAACCATCCAGTGGAAGATGCCAGCTGGGAGACTGAAGCAGAGATATAGAAGCATGGATAGACCATGTAGGAGCTCATGGACAGGATCCCATGAAATTTTTCAAGCGAGGGAGTATGATGCAAGAGCATCGCCAACACATCAAGCGAGCC
>JZKD02S1600960.1:365012-377783 GCA_000966675.3 Picea glauca
TAGGATGCAAGGATTGCCTTCTGAAGATTATCAACCAATACCTCCCCATTCACCAAAAGATACTTCTCGTGGAGATATTGTTGACGAAGAAAATTACTTTGACAATGGGAGTGTTTAGTTTATTTCTTTAGGTCAATCACTACATAGTTTTCATAGGACCAATCAATACCAAGTAGGGAAGGATAAGGTTCCTTATCCCCCATGATCTCGATCACCTCAAAATCAGATACAGTCTTCACTCCTGCAACATATATTTCCACATTCTCCAGTCTTCCTATTGGGAAAAGACAATATTGGTTATACATTCTTAGTTGAATTCGATAATATGTCAACTGGGGTTTTCCTAAGGCTTCCCAATTCTTTTTAGGTAGTATGTAAACATCAGATTCTAGATCTAACACAACATCCTTAATCTCAAACTTGTCTAGTTGGGCTACTAGTCTAATCTCTTTTCCATTTCATACTTTCCTTCTCTACACTCTCTGAGTACTCTTCTCAGGAAGATTAGTCATTATTCTTTCTTCTATGGGTTCTTAATTCCCTAAAACTAAGTATAGCACATTGCGCAACTTTTATGTTAACTGGTCATTCACAAGGATATTAGAAAATAACTGAAACCAAATATCAACTACATTTTGTGGTTGCTCAGGTTGTCTTAGTGTGACTACAGGGTTTCTGGGTGTAGGGGGTGAAGTAGGGACTTGCACAATCTTAGGGTAAACAATAGGCTGAGGGGATTTCTCTTGCATCTCAGGGATAGGGATATTTTGAAACACTTCTATGGAATTTTAAAAGAACAACTTATGTTTCAGAGGATCATAGATTTCTTCCTTACATTTTTGTTTCTGTATCCAAGGTAAATTGTCACCATCAACTCCAGTCTTTTCCCCTCCTTGAGTGAGGATATTAAGGTTGGGTAGTTTCCCTCTAATAACTCTCTTGATTTATTAACTAATGAGGTTAGTTCCTCTTTGACATACCTGATCTTCCCATTTTTCAATTAGTTTTGGGAAGTCTTTAGTTGCATGCCCATTGGTTCTGTAGTGACAGCACCATGGTCACCTCAGATGAGGACAGTCCCTAGCCATATGGACTTTCTCATCATAGTTGTAGAATCTTCTTGGTCCTCTTCCCTCGATTCTTCCTCCTTTGAGGTCTCCTCCAGTTCCACCTCCTCGACCTCTTCCCAGTCCCTGAGGGGTTTCATTCACCCTAAATGTTGTTCGATACAACCTGTCTGCAAGTGCATCCAACGCTTTACACTGATTACTAGTATGTGTTGTAGATGCACAAAAATCACAGTGTACAATATTTGGTATTGTTGAGTACTTTTGAATAATAGGGAATTGTCTTGGCCCATGACCATGGATTCGAAAAATCTCGTAATACTCAACTGTTGGCACTGCTTGGATACCTGGAAAAACGTGATATGGGGTGGGGTTATGGAATGGTAAATTCACAACTAATTGTGCAACTCCTCTAGTGGGTCTTGGTGAGGGTCCCATCGAATTCTGGGGAGTTCCCATTCCCATAATTCGTGGACATTCGTTCACTAGATTTCCTTCTGTGTAACATTAGGTACACTAGACCTATGATCGTCTTGGTCTAGGTATCATCAATTCTTGAATATTTTATGTAATATTTGATAGATTCCCTTGTAGTTGGTCTAAGTTTGCATCTTTTGGGGTTCTGGTCACTTTTAGGCTCCCCATATATCCTGCCATGGCTTCAATATTCATTGATTGTTCCAAGGCATCTGTCAAACTGGCTATCCATTGTTGTGTTAACAGAATCCATGTCAGAGGTAGAAATCCCTTAATATACCATTATCTTTGATGTTCCTCATGAATTGGATGTGCTAACCTTCCTAAATCATATTTAAACTTTTGGCTATATTCCCTAGCTGATTCACCTTCCCTTTGTTGAATCTCGTGCAACCTAGAAAGAGCTTTTTGTTATGAATGAGGTAGCTTAAACTCTGCTATAAACCTTGTCCATACCTGGTCAAGTGTGAATTCTTGACCTTGTATTCTCGACAGTCTTGGATCAATAACCTTCATGTACCATTTGAGAGCATGACCTCTCAAGGTAGTTTAGAACTCAACCAATTTATTCGCATCCGGAGTCCCTCTAGACCTCCAGATTGCTTTTCACAAGAACCAATGATGTTCAACATCTTCGTCTCCTTTACCCAAAAATTATGGGTATCGATAAATTAAACCTCCCACGTCACCAACCATCACTGATATTGATGCTCCTATCAAAATGAAACCTAACGATCCTGGTTGCGACCTACCAAGGGATCCCAGTATCCTCCCTGTACTCGCACTTCCCAGTTGTGACTGACTAACTAATTGTACTAGAACAAAATTATCATAATAGGATAGTATCGAATTTACCACTTGTATAGAAGAAACTTTGGGTATGGGTGATTCGGGGCTGGCTCCATTGGCTTCGGGGCAAGTTTATTTGATCTTGGGGGTCTCGTTCTCTTCCTCTAGAGCATTTTCTTCATCTAGATTCCTGATCTTTCTTGGGATCAGGGATGAATCTTCTCCTTCCTCTTCAAGATCCATGTTAGATTCCTTCTCCCTTGCTTCTACACCTTATCCTTATTTTCCACTCTCCTGGGGCATTCTTTCTCTCTACACTTCTCTCTCAGTTAATATTTGACTGGACAGTCTTTCCTGTCTTCTCATCTTCTGTAACTCTTCCATTTGCCCTTCCTCTACTTCTCCTGGTCCGACTTGTTTTCGAAAATTCTTAGACTATTTTTCTTCTTTATTTATCTTTCCGTGACACCACTTCTCAACTATGGAAACTCTTTTCGAGGCTCTCTCATCTCTTGAGTCCATTTCTTTTTTCTTCCCACATTTGTCAAAGAACCCTCTCCCCTCTCTCAGGCCATAACTCCACCCCAAATTCTCCCTACCCCAAGCAATGGTGTTTACACTTCCATCTTAGTTGGGGACATAGTCAACATCCCCTCTTCCATTAATAAAACCTTCATCCATAGGATGATTTCTCTCAATTGTCTTCCCCTTGATTCTTTCTTGAAATCTACTTCTTCTCATGAAAATGATTCATGATTCTCAGCTACAAACTCAATAACGTATCCTTCTAATGTTTTATTGACCTACAAATCAATTTCTCGCGTGACTGGATGATCCAGTTGATGAAGTGTTGCAATATTTTTTGTATCCCAAGTATAGGTCCTCTTGACTTGTTCTTGGAACTATGAAGCTTCTTGGAGCCTATCTATCCAGTGGAAAATTTCTTCCAGGAACTTAACTCAGAATATCTCGTACTAGTTGCTCTATATTTCTGAGTAAAATACTCCCTCTCAAGTCTCTTTCACATATTTTCTTCTCAGCTACACTTCTTTCCATATGAAGGCATTGCAATTTCTCTCCCACCATTGATGAATATTATATCTGTGAATATACGAAAGCATTCTCCCTATAGGTTCCCTTTTAACACAGGCCCTAACAACGAAACCATTTTGTTGGCATGGGATTGATCAGACCAGGGTCCTTCTTAGGTTACCAACAAAAGGTATTATGTAGTCTAGATTGTTGGCATTTTCATCTCCTCCAGAGAGAAGAAGTCTCACCCGAATTGCAACCAAGACATAAGGATAGCGAAGGGAAAGGAGAATACTTAGGCGAGTTCTCAGAACCTTCAATATTCACCATGATCTTGCGTAGGATAGGATAACTACATAACAAATCTGAGCTCATAAATGCATGAACTAAAGCTACTTAGCTTGAAAAAATAATTCATACACAGAAACATCATATGGAACTTATGAAGGATAAAGAAGTACTATAAAGCTACAATGTAGAAGCATAAACAAAGAATGACGCAACATATTTCAAAATTGGATCCTTCTCTATATATTATCATCAGATATTATCAGATACAACCTCAGATATACAAAATAATGTTATGTTATAGAATTCTAGCTCTGGACCATGTCGCAGAGATCTATTTACCCAAATCTGTATACATATTACATTTATAAAACTAAAACCCAACCTATCAACAACAAGGACAACAAGGAGAAAAACCCAAACAATGAAAATAAGGGGAGAAACCTTTTACAATCATAATAATCTCATATATATAAGATGAGTAGTATCTTATGGCTTTGGGCTCGCATGCTCTCTTGTTCTGTTACAACTTTTTTTTCTCTGTTAGCATTGTGTTGTCCTTTTCCACAACTGATTTTTTTTACTTTTCCTTTCTTTGTTGTCCAACTTACTTTCTAGCTTGCGCAACTCGTGATAAGCCAAAAATGGGACTATAATCTTTCTTGCACATCTTCAAGTCCAAAAATGAAGGGCCCAATAGTTGGAAGGGTTGGACTGTTTTGACCAGTTTGGCTACATGAGATGTACGGGTGTAGAGGGAACCTTTGTTCTTTGTTGCATTCTTGTCAACCTGCTTCTGTTGGATAGAAGGTGTTTGGGCCAAGGATGTAGTGGTTGAAGTATCCTTATGTTCACCTTTTGAATAGATTGTGAAGAAGATAAATTTTGTAGTATAAGATACTACCTTGCGACATTGTTTAGGTGGGACAATAGTTGGATCTACCTCTGGTATCCTATAGAGATGATCCCCTAGATTAACAATGACACTACGAGGCTGAGACTCATAGATAGAATTGTGCTTCCACATATATGGTTGGCCCAAGAGAACATCACATACATCCAACAAGAAAACATCACATAATACCTCATCCTTGAAGGTTAGGATGTTGTATGACAATCAACACTACTAGCTGACATGAAGATATCGACCCTGGCAAAGCCACCTGATGTTGTATGGCTAAGGGTGTGGTGTTGTCAAAAGTACTAATTGTTTGATGACCTCTACTGAGATGAGGTTCTTTGGGATTTTGATATCAACAATAGAATGCATGGGGGTCCCCTTCACCCACATCTGTCAATGAAAAATGTGCTCCCCCTCTTCAGGATCTGTTGGTTCTTCTCGTTGAATTGTTGTGGTAGCGACAATAGCAGTGGGGTTTACGTAGATGATTTGTCGTTTAACTATATTTTCAATATCATATTCTGAATCAGGGTTCAAGTCCTTGTCTTTTATCTCAGCTACCAATGACTGTTTTGAGAGACATTCATTAGTGTTGTTCCAGGGGATTTTATAGAAATCACACCATTTTCTGGTGTCCTTCTTTGTCTTCCCATGACCCTTCTTTTCATATGTCTTGGAATGGTTTTTGGGAGACTATTTGTTAAGGACATATTTCTCATACTTTGGTTTTTGTGTATTTGAAGACCCAAACTCCCATTTCTTCTAGTGCTTAAACTTCTACTCAATTTTAAAAGCATATCGATAAGCAAAACCGAGTGATGAGATGTCCAGAAAATCCATTTCAGTTTGGATGTATCTATGTAGAGCTCCATTGTATTTCAAAACCAAATGTCGTTCAGAATCTTTGATACCCAACTTGGTAGGCAAGGTATGGAATTTATTGGTGAACTATGGAATTTCGTCTCCCCTCTCTTGCCGCACTATGGTCCATCTCATGTACTGGTCCTCATAATTTCCAATAGCGTAATATTGTTCCTTTACCGCATCCACAAAAAAGTCGCAAGTGGGATTGGCCCCATATATTCTAGAATCCTCAGTGAAAATTTTCTCCCAGTAAGTTTCCCACCAATGTTTGATATGGGGGAGATCCTTAAGGAGTGCGAAGGTGATATTTTCTCTATCAGAAAAATTATGAACAAAGAAATAACCTTCTAACAGATTTAACCATTTGTCTAGGGCTTCTGCATCTATCTGACATTCAAATATTGGAATATCAAAATTGAATTGTACCTTGAAAGGCGAGGTGCCTCAAAAGTGGATTCTTGATGAATATGTTCCTACTTCTATCGACAGGCATTGAAGGATGTGGGGAAAAATATCCATCATTTCATCCCTTTGTCGCGTGAGAGGTTTCTCAAGCAACGGATTAATAGAATCTCCTGCTCTGTCATTTTTCTTTTCTTCCTCCATGGAGGGTTTCTTGGTCGTGAGAGAGAGATTATACTCAAGAGATAAAATCTCTAGACCCAACTTTATATACTCGGACCTCATCGGGGACATGCAATGAAAAATGATCAAGAGCAGCCTGCTCTGATACCACTGATCTAGATTATTTTTTAGCACAAAATGAGAGAGGAGATATAACACGGAAATATATAGATATATTGAAAGAGAAACAACAATATAATAGAGATATATCAGACATATAAACAGATGAAAATATATACAATGATACACAATTTCTATTAATGAGGGAAAATGTACAAAGATTGTAAAAATACAGAGTGAAAGACTCACTAGAATGGTGACAACTTATCTCTGAGAAGAGATGCGATGACTACTCTCATTTGCAAGAAGATGATTTTACAATGAGGCTCCAAAGGCCTTTTAATCATAAATAAAATCCAAAATCCTAACCCCGGAAGATGAAAAGCCAACAATTTTGTGGACCCTGTTTTCGGTAGTTTGGTGTATCAACTTCCTCGGAGCGTAACGTTGGCATACAATCTTTGTTTGGGGCGCACGATAGCTCATTGGAAATCTATCATCAAGGATATTCATTTTGAGGGCTCAGTGAGAGCCTTTTTCTATCATTGAGAAGACATATATTGAAAAAACCTTTATTTAGGCCGTCAAAATGGCCCCAGAAGTTAAAACCTGCTAAAAATGGTAAATTACCAAAATTTCTAGAAATGATTTTGAGACAGTTGGAAAAGGTGGGTGGCCAACGATATCCACCTGTATTAGACAACCTTTCAAAAGAATTGGAATGACAATATTAAAGGAAAGAGGGAGAAAAGGAAGAAAGTTTTTAAGCCACCCTTTTTCAAGAATAACTCCCTAGCAAATCAACAAGTCTAGTCAACAAGCCTGAAAATTTTTGGGGATGTGAGGCGAATCACTTATATAGAGAATTCCCTGACAAACGAGAAAGGATCAGAACTGTTCACAACATTCAAGAGGCTGAAATAGTGGGAGACATGGGAGGAAGCATGCCAAGGATTTTTGTAGCGTTGGGAAACAAGAAAGAAGAGTATCACTACCCCATGATTGGAGTAGAAGGAAAGATAAATAATCATCCCATAGAAATTTTAATTGATTTTGGATCTTTCAATAGTTACATAAACTTTAATATTATTGAAATATTTCATTTTCAAAGGAGTAAGCATAAGAAATATTGGTTGGTTTAGTTAGCAACGGGGGCTCTTGGGCCCTTCATTTTGTTGATTATAAGTTTCACACAATAGATTGTAGCTTCAATTTGGATAATGGAAGTTGTATAAGTTGTTGAGAAGTTGGACAATGCAAGAAAGGAAGAAACAAAAAATGGTTAAAGGGACAATGCAACATCAACAACGAGATCAAGAAAAGAAAGAATTTTCAAGTTCTTAAGTAGCAAGATCAAATTATATAAATAAGACTGATGAGACTGTAATAGGACAATGATACTGATAATCATAATGATAGTAATGATAATGAGTGAATAAATGATAGGATAACAGTGAAAAGTTAATGAAAGGAATGTAATGTCATTATTTCCTAGCATGTTAGTTCTGAGCTATTAGTGTTCCTATTGTAACTCTTGATAGTGTGAAAAGAGTCACTGATGTAATGGGACAATACTACAGTATTGTTCAATATGGATATTTGGGTGAGAACCAGACAAACAATGTATCAGATTTTGGTATTATCAATATAAACAAAGGCCTAAATTTTGAATCTACATCTTGAGTATTCAGTCTTAATGCATGAATGAGTTGTTGTTCTTTATTATATTTATGTTTGATGTACCTAGATGTGTCTTTATGAATTGAAACACAACTTTGTTTATTTATTTACCAGTTAGGAATTTCTCAAGATTGTTACAGGTTTAGTCTATTATGTGCAAGATTAGAGTGAGCCTTGATACCTTAGAGGACTATCCAATTATTCTCCTTACCCTTCCCTCTCTTTCATGTCTCATTTTTTCTTTGAGTAAGACTTCTTCCCTCCCAGTAAGATGAAAATTTCAACGCTCTAGACTACTTCAGTATGTTTTGTTGGTAACCTAAGAAGGTCCCTGGTCTGAACACTTTTGTGCCAACAAAATGGTGTTGTTTCTGGGACCTGTGCTTTAAAAGGGAACCTATGAGGATAATTCTTCCAGATATCTATAGATATGAGATTCAACAATGGTAGGAAAGAAATTGTGACGCATTTATATGGAAGGAAGAAGAGATATGAAGAAAAAGAGAGAGGAATACGAGAGATTATGTCTTTTACTCTGAAATATCGAGCAACCAGTATGCGATATACTGGGTTAAATTTCTAGAAGAACTATTCCATTGGATAGATAGTCTCCAATAATCTCTACAATTCTAAGAATGTGTCAAGAAGACCTGGAATTGTGATACATAGAATATCGCAACACTTCATCAGCTGTATCACCAGATCACGTGAGCATTCGATTTCTGGGTTTGCACGACTCTGGAGGGATACATCGTCAAATTTGCAGTCGAGAATCACCAACATTTTTCACACGCTAAAGAAATTTTCAAGAAAGGTGCACGTAAATTATTATCGAGGGAAATTCCCTAGTGGATTAAAGTATTCTTGATGGAGGAGGGGATGATAATTATTCCCTCAAATGAGATGGAAGCCTAAACATCTACTCTTTGGGTAGGGTGATTTTAGGGTAGGATCATGACCTGAGAAGGGGGAAGGGTTCTTTGATAGATGGGGGAAGATCAAGAAACGAACGCAAGATATGATCGAACCTTAAGGAGATCCACCATTGTTGAGAAGTGGTGGCATGGAAAATTAAATAAAGCAATGAAGTACTATGAGGTGTTGCGGAAAAAACTCAGATCAAGAAGAACAGACAAAGGAAGGAAGGAATATTTGAGGAACGTGGGAAGAAAAGAAAGACTGGCCAGTCTAAGATTGCAGCAAAGAGAAGTGTAGAGAGAAAGGAGTCCCTAGATGGGTGTAAAAGAAGAATAATGTGGAGAATCAAGGGAGGACGAAGAAGGTCTGGAGCTTGCAGGAGATTAGGAAGATTCAACCCCGATAACGGGAGACATCAGGAATCACGTAGAGAAGGTTGTTCTAGAGGAAGAGAATGAGACCCCCCAGATCAAAGAAACCTGCCCAGAAGTCAGTGGAACCATCCCTAAATAACCCTTCCCCCAAGTTTCCTCTATACCCATGGTAAGTTCGACACTGCCTACTTATGTTATTTCTATTCCTTCGCAACTAGTTAGTCAGAATCAATCTATAAGTGTAAATGCCAGAAGGATATTGGGATCCCCAAGCCTATCGGAACCATGACCATTAGGTTTAATTATAATAGGAACAATGAGACCCACAATGGTTGGACATATGGGAGGATCGATCACCCTATATCCATAATTCTATGGTTAAGGGGATGAATATGTAGAGAAACATTGGTTCTTGTGTGAAGCCATATGGAGGTCTAGAAGGACTCTCGATGCAAATAAGTTAGTGGAGTTTCAGACTACCTTGAGGGGTCGTGCTCTCAAATTGTATATGAAGTCTATTGAAATAGGGCTACAAGGATAAGAATTCACCATTGGCCAAGTTCGTTTGAAATTCATCACTCAATTCAAACTACCTCAGTCAGAGCAACAAGCCCTCTATGAGTTGTGGGAGATTCAACAAAGGGAAAGAAAATATGCCATTGGGAGGCATGAGGGGAATGGGATCTATTCAAAACCTGATGGGGCCTTTAGGACCTATGGGAGGAGTTGCGGAAGTGTCTGCAACTCCACCATTTCATACACCACGACTGTATAATACCTTCCAAGGAGTTCCAACTCCTCAGACAACAGAGTATTGTGAGATTTTTGAGACATAGGGACATGTGTCAAGGAAGTGTCCTATTATGTAGAAGTACACAACTGCACCCAATACAATAACCTGTGATTTTTTCACATATACAAACCATGCCAAAAATCAATATATAGTGTTGGACGCACTTGCTGATAGATTGGACCGAACATGATTTAGATTAAATGAAAACCCCAAAGGACCTGGAAGAGGCCAGGGAGGAGGGGCTGGAGGTGGATTCATAGTTGGGAGAAATGGAGGAAAAGGGTCGAAAAAATTTTAGAACTGCAACAAACAAGGTCATTTCGATAGAGATTTCCCTCACACAAGACAATGATGGTGCTTGCACTGCAGGAATAATGGGCACGCAACTCAAGCCTATCCATAATTGATGGAAAAGTGGGAAGATCAAGTTCTTCAACATGGATATAATATCATAACATCAAAATTAAAGAGGGAAATTGAGGGACAACTACCAAATATTAAAATAATCACTCGTGGAGGAGAAAATACTAGGGCAAATAAAGAAAATCAACCCAATATTCAAAAGGCTATTCCCAAAGATGACAGGTATGATCTTGTGAAAAAAAAGTATTTTTTCAAAAATGCAATAGAGATATTTAGGATTGTCCCCATTACATAAGTAATAGAGAATCCCCCTAGAGCCATATGTCAACCTAACCATGTGCAAGCACCTACCTCACCACTATCACCCAGGAATTCTGCAATTCCAAGAAAACACCCTAACTAGTCTCAAAGTGTAATCAATATGTGGTTTCAATTATTCTTTGATATCCTAGGGGATGATCAAATTAATAAGAAGTTGTGAAACACCCTATACTTGATACTAGGGAACGAGGGAACCTCAAAATCCATAGTAAGGACTAACTTCCCTGAGAATATTACCTAGAGAATACAAAGAAGAAAGGTGTGAACTGGAAAATAATTTAGGTTAGAAGCCCAGATAGATGAGTTTGAAATCATGGATGCCATGCTATATTTCGGATTAGATGTTAACATCCTACCCAAAAATACCTAGGAAGCTTTGGGAAAACTGCAGTTAGTATATTCCCCCATCCAGTTGAGAATGGAAAATAAGTACTACATCTTCTCAATTAGAAGGATGGAAAATGTGGAAATAGATGTTGTGGGAGTTAAGACCACAACTGATTTTGAGGTGATTGAAATCATGGAAGATAAGGATCTGTACCCTGATATACTCATGATTGATTGGGAATATGAAAATTATTATATTATTTATTTAAATAGGGACATCGCCACGTTTGAGGCAGATGACATAAAAGTAGTTCATCCCTTAGATCCTTACCTAGGGCCTAGATATATTAAAATAGTGGACCATAATATGGAGTCAGAGGCCCTTGACCAATTATATGCCATCACAACAGGCATGATAACATATTACATCAATCCTATGGAAGATGAATCAATAATTTGGAGAAGCATACAATCTGTTGATGAGGATTCGTAAGCAACATTTGACAGTTGGACGCAAGGTTCACATGAGTGATTCTCAAGGCGATGCGCAACTGTCATAGAAATAAAATGGATTGGAATTGAGGTCAGAGAACCCCTTACATACAATGGTACCTGAAAGTTACACAATTTAATCACCAACATGGAAGAAAATATAGCAGAGGAACAAAGGATTTATGTTCTTAACTTAGCCTTGCAAGATACCCCCACTAGATGGTGGGCCACCCATAAATCCTCGATTATAGAGTCGGAGGATGAAAAAAAATCCATCTAATTTCGATTCCAGGGGAGGGATCAACTAAAAGAAGAAATGAAATATAGATTTCCAATATGTGCACCTCTTCGATGGATGATCTGACCCTTAGTTGCATATTGAGCATTGCCTAAAGCAATGGAGAGTTTTGGAGGTACCCTCTCACCTACGGGTCCAGGTATTTTTCCATTTATTGGGGCATATTCCAAAGGCATCGTATATACATGAGGAGACCATAAGAAAAACGAACTGTTGGCAAATATTACAAGAACTATTATGCAAGGATTTTTCCTCTACAAGTAAGTATCTAGAGTTCAACATTTTCCTTCAAAGAATCAAGGAAATGTTTTTTACTAACATTTTTAAAAGGAGATAAAGTCTAGTAGTATGTGTTGACCATGTTCACTTTCTTCAGTATAGTCAGAGTCTTGAAATTGATAATATATTTGTACCTTGATGTAAAGTTGAGAGAGACCTAGAAAACCCTGATGGTTTAGACGATCTTAGAAACTTAGACATTAAAGAAACCAAAGATAGTAGAGAGATTCAGGATACCATACCTAATCACACATTTAGATCTTATAATCATCCATTGAAGTTGCAGAAATTCAATATAGGTATTGTACAGAATCCTAATATAGCTTCTACAAGATATTAATGGGATGAGAAAGCTATGAATGAAGTACATAGTCTATTGCAGGAGTATGAGAACATGTTTCCAAAAACGTTCTCAAAACTAAAAGGAATAAAAGTATGTTGATTAAGGTTGGTTGTCATTGATGTCAACCCTTGAAGAAATACCCGTAGAATAAAGTTTTGGGTAATGGAACCAATAGTGTTTGATGTAAATATGACTCATTATTGTTTTGTCATGGTTGATAAGAAGTAAATACAGATGAACTCCAAAGTGGTCCCTTATGGTGAAAGCCCTCACGGGAAGACGCTTTGTGGAGTAAGAGAACCCATGCTTAATTATGGAATAATGAGAAAAGGAAAGTGAATTTGTTAGGGAAAATATCCTAGATATATAGTTCTTGTCATGTCATTTCTGGTGGTATGTGGAATGTCACATAATTCCTCACAGTTAGAGAGTTATGGCCATGAGAAGTTGGAGACCCCAGGTTTGGGTAATGGACCCAAGT
>JZKD02S1600960.1:384922-402426 GCA_000966675.3 Picea glauca
ATTGCATAAAACACACTGAAGAACATTGTGTATCATTTTCATATATTTATACATTACAGGTTCAAAGTTATGATTACTTCAAGTTAGGGTTGTTGACTAATCCAAAACTAGGCATCTGAGACTAAAGAAAAGTTTGATAAAAATGCTAGATTCTTGCTGTTAAAGTTAATGAAGGTTTGCAGAAATGTGATCAGAAACACCAGGTCTATTACAGATCTACAAATCATATTTTGATGATGAAATTGATGAGGGATTTTTGTTGAGGTACAGGTTGAGTACATGGTTGAGACAGTAGTTGATGAGTTGGCACATACATGAGGTGTATAGTTGATGATGTTGATAAATATTGACGAGTCATAGTTGATGAGTAGTTGACACATGATTGGTACATACTTGGTACATGGTTTATGCACTTGTTTAAGGTACAGGTTGATTACAGGTTGGTGCATGGTTGATGCACTTGTTTAAGGTACAGGTTGATTACAGGTTGGTGCATGGTTGATGCACTTGTTTATGGTACAGGTTGATTACAGGTTCATGCATGACCGATGCACTTATTTATGGTACAGGTTGGTGCATGGTTGATGCACTTGTTTATGGTACAGGTTCATTACAGGTTGGTGCATGGTTGATGCACTTTTTTACGGTACAGGTTGATTACAGGTTGATGCATGGTTGATGCATGGTTCAGACTTATTGGTACAGGTTTATGGTAGTATATCTCACAGTGATAGTGTGATAGTGGCTCCATCATTCTACTTCTACTTCAGGGTGGCAGGACGGGGCAAGGAAAGGTGGTTGTAGACACCTTTCGGTTGTAGCCGGAGGACATTGGGGATTGTAGCCTCCTTCTGGTTGTAGCCAAAGATTTGGGGAGTTGGAGCTTCCCTCAAGTTGTAGCCTGATAAACTAGGAGGTTGGAACCTCCTTCCAGTTGCAGCTGGAAAACAAAGGAAGTTGGTGCTTCCAATGAATGTAATTCTTCAAGACATATAAGAAAAATCATTCCATGGTTTTCTCCCAATTTGGGTTTCCACGTAAAACACTGGTGTACTGTGTATGTGTATGATTGTTCATTTGTTCATTACTTATTTACTCTGTAGTTATTGGATAATATTGCCTCATTGATATAGCACTTGGATTATATGGTTAAAAACGATTAAATTTCTCTATTACTGATTCACCCCCCCCTCTCAGTAATCCAACAAAGTATTCATGGGAGAAGTGAAAATAGATTTGAAACCCGGCTCAATACCTATGAGGAAAATACCATACCGCCTCAACCCTAGGAAAAAAAAGGTTAAGAAAGAATTGGAAACGATGTTTACGGAAGGACTTATTTTCCCTATTGAAAAAGCAAAATGGATTAGCCCCATAGTTATCTAGAGTAAGAAAGGCACATAAAACATTCAGGTCTGTGTGGATTATAGGATTTTGAATTCTGTGTGTGTGCATGATCTGTTTCCCACACCTTTCAGTGACAAGGAACTAGATCAAATTATGGGAAAAGAATCCTATTCATTTACAAATGGATTCTTACGATATCATCAAGTTAGAATCATAAATGAAGACAAGAAGAATACTACACTCATAACCAAATAAGGATCATTCACATAAAATGTAATGCCCTTTGGGTTGAAGAATTCCCCTACAGTTTTCTCTCGAATTATGATAGCAACTTTTCAATAATTCATCCACAAGTTTGTATAAGTATATATGGATGATTGGATGGTGTACAACCTGTTAAAATATCATTCCAATGTACTCCAGTTAATGTTTGATAGATTTCGTGAAATGCAGATATCTCTAAATATAAGAAAGTGTATTTTTTGTGTAGTACATGGAAATCTACTAGGACATATTATATGCAGAGAAGGAGTGCTAGTAGACCCAGCTAAAGTTGTGGTCATTCTAAACATGCCTCTACCTACAAGTGCCAAATTTTTACGCTCCACACTAGGACATACAGGATATTACTGCAAGTTCATCAGAAGATACGCAAGTATTACAATACCCTTTAACAAATGGTTGAAGAGATCTGAACTATTTCGATGGACACCCAAGTGTGACAAGGCATTTGAAATTCTAACAGAGAAGCTAAGTAGTGCACCGATATTGATATTTCCAAATTGGGAAATTGAATTCCATGTACATGTGGATGCATCAAGCATTGCCCTGGAAGCCATTTTAGGGCAACCATGGGAAGGAAATATGGACCACCCTATTTACTTTTCTAGTAGAAAACTATCACAAGATGAGTGCAACTGCATAACCACTAAAAGGGAAGGTTTTTCTATGATTTATGCATTACAAAAGTTTAGACACTACTTATTAGGCTCTCATTTCAAGTTTTTCACTGACCAATCTGCATTGAAGTAACTAGTCAATAAACCAGTATTGGAAGGAAGAATTTGCAGATGGCTATTGATGTACCAAGAATTTTTGTTTGAAGTTATTGTCAAACCAGTAAGATGCAATGTACGTCCAGATCACCTTTCTAGGTTGGATTCAGGGGAAGGTGGGGGAGAAGTGAATGATCAACTCTCAGATGTAGATATGTTCCAGATTGAGGCCATTCCATAGAATCTTGAACACATTGTTTTCTTCCTCAGTACAAGAACCTACCCATAAATGTACTCTGCAACCCATAAGCAACATAGGGTAGTTCCCGTACCATATTATCAATTGATTTCCATAAAACTTTACAAATTGGGACTCGACAAAATCCTTAGGAGATGTGTCATAAACCATGAAAGGTAGGATATCCTATGGGAATGCCAAAATGGAGTTGTGGGAGTACATGTTGGAGGTAACGTCACTACATAGAAGGTACTTCATGTTGGGTTATGGTGGGCCATGTATTTAAAGATGATAAGGAGTATTGTATATCGTGTGACATTTTCCAAAGAGTAGGAAAGTCGTCTTGAAGAGATGAATTACTCCTTCAGCTAGCCAGATCACTTCAAGCATTTGAGAAGTGGGATATTGATTTTATTAGACCAATCAACCTCTCGACTAAGAATTGAAAGGCCATATACATCATTACCAAAACTCATTACCTTATGAATATGGAATGAAGTAGAGGATGTCTAACATTATTCTACATACACATCTACTAGATTTATCTTCGAGAATGTTATCACCTAGCTTGGATGTCCTAGAAGTCTAACCAGTAATCAAGGTAATCATTTTGTCAGTAGTACAATTACATCATTAACGAATGGATTTATTATACAACATCATAAGAGAAACCCTTACCATCTACAAGCTAATGGTACGATAGATTCCTTCAATAAAATTATGGAAAGAGGACTCAAAAAAGTATGTTGCGCAAACCAGAATGATTAGGATGATAGAGTCCCAAAGGTCTTATGGGATTACACAACTACGACAAAGAAGTTACACAGATACACCCCATTTCATTTGGTCTATGGAAAAGAAGTGGTTGTACCTATAGAATTTGTCAACCCTAGTATTTATATAACATAGGCTACACACATGATAGATGATGAATCAGTTGTGCAGAGGATTGCAGACTTGCAAGAACTTGAGGAAGAAATATTTTTAGTGAATTTTCACCAAACAAATTAGAAGGCCAAAAAGAAAACTTGGAATGATATTCATATTAATTTCAATAGATTCACGAAAGGGGATAATTTATTCCTCTATGAAAACCGATATCATAAATAGCTGGGTAAGTTGCACATGCATTGGTTGGGTCCATTCAGAGTTGCGAAAATCCAACACTATGGTGTAATCAGGCTCATGCAACTGGATCGTATCCTTTTTCAAGGTCGGGTGAATGGTTCCCCCATGAAACCCTACATTTATCATGCTTAATTCAAAGAAAGGTTTATTCAGGCCAAAAGAGCATGTATAATAGTTAGATTTTCATTTCTTGCAATTTTTTTAATTCAGTTAATAAATGTCGGAGTGTGCATTTAATGCACCACAACATATGTTCTATTTCATTTTAAGCGATTATTTTTCATAGAACTACTTACTTAGCCACTCAGGATCGTAATATCCACCATTACATTCAATGAAGTCATTTAATATGATGGGGACCCCAATTTTAGTTGGAGGGAGGGAGAATCTGAGTTGATTGTAGCCCATGTTCCACACGTACCTAACCCCATCATACACTTTATGAAAACCATCGTAACCATTCAATCTTTTCGTTAAGCCATAAATGTGTGATACACACTGATGCTATCAGTAGCCCCTTTGTGATTCTCATCCATTAAAAGGATAAGCACCTCAGCTTAACCATGTCCCTGTCATTTCACTCATTAAACACCAATATCAATTGATAGATCCTACCATGTTACCTATACCATAGGAAACCTAAGGATAAAACCGTGCTTATGGCCTAATCATAAGTCTTTATGAGAGATTACAAAAATTCTCCAAATTATCCAGTTATAAGACTTTTTCAATCTACGAGTAGCACCACCATTTGTGTTAGTGATATTTTGAATTTCCTGCAATTGCGCATACCCCCCGAGATTTGTGTTCTCTTGTTACAAAGATGTCCCCAATTTACCTAGGAATTCAAACAATTCGGAGGTACCATGCTGAGAGAAACAAGATTTCAGATTTCAGCTACCAAAGAAGAAATCCCAGATGAATTATATGATCCTCTTATCGAGATTTTTCGGGATGTCAAAAGAAAGACAGAGAAAGTAAAGCTCTTGGACCTCGATTTGGTAGACCAAGTGTTGTTTCTACATATGAATGTAGATTTGTTATGGGAATTATCTCGGGATGCCATATGAGGCATGCATTTTGTCCCCAAGCCTGAATTTATCAACCTATTCAACTCTACAATCATGAACCTTAAAGACATACTAGTCTTTGAGACCACTGGCGAGGTTGCATGTTGCACAAAGTTCCTAATTAGCCGAGTGCATGATAAAAGTATATGGCTCAAACGAAGGTATATAGTTCATACAGATTATATTCACCAAATTATCGGCTTATCTCTCGAGGGTGAGGATGTCGCCAAACAATTCCAAGGCCCAATAAAGCATGAGAAAAATAAAGGTGAGGTTAGTCTCTATGATATGTTCCACACACAGAGAGGTGGTCGAACATTAAATATTGAACCAATTATTCCATAAACGGTTTAGACGGCTTGCTATATAATCGCCAACAAGGTCATGCAGTCCTACTACAAAGGTGAATGCACCCTCGATGCACTCTATGTAATTCATTTTTTCTCAAATGGGGTTGTATTCAACTTGTGAAACTATCTATTAGAAGAACTTCTAGTAGCGTGTGAGGAAGCTCAAGAGAAAGGAGGAACCTTCATGTATGGGTACGTGTTAATAGAATTCACCATGTGGAAATGGAAGCCACCCATGGGGAGATAGTTGGTACTGAAGGACAAAGATCATTGTGCCAAAATGTTTGAAGCTTGGCACTCTAGGGTGGACCAGGAGAACTAAGAATTCAATAATGTTGCTTTCTAAAAGTGGTACAACTTATTAATTGACACAACTAAAATATGGCCTATACCATAGGAGTTGCTAAACCTGAACACCTTGAACATATCCTTTGAATTGAACTGCCACAACACTCTCATATGTCTAAGGCATACGAAGCCAAAAGACTTCCACTCGAGGATGCTCCCCTTCTACTTGGATGAGGAAAAATTTGAAAAATAAGCTATGTCGTGGATTGGATTCAAGCACAATCCATGCATATCTAGAATTCACTACCTCTTACCTACGGATTTCTTGAAGAAAAAGGGGTAGGAATAAGGAGTCGGTCCGAGCTATGGACCAGTGGAGAAGAATAAAAATGTCCCAATGCAAACAGACTCAGAGGAAGAAGAGGACACACAATGTATGGAACGCAAGAAGAGGACATTGTCGATGTTCCCGCAACTTCCCGAACAAGATGTGATATCAAGTAAACATTTCAACGAAATTCTTGTTTTTTCTTTCATAGGATATCCTTCACTTAAAAAACCAAAGGCATGGCTCTCCCTGGTGAAGAGTCTGAACCCTGAGTCGATCGCCTCGACCATACCTCATACTCGAGCAACCACTGGAGAGGCCTAAGCAATGATCAACATCCAATATGACCCTGAACTAGATACCACTGCATACACAACCATAATCACTGAGAAAAATCCATCACCCCCATATCCCCCATCTCCACTGCAAGAAACTACCATGCAACCCCAAACCATTGTACCTGATCCCATGCAGTTGGATCCCCCCGGCCTACCCGAGCATGTACGAGAACTCATTAGTCTGACCCTTGAAGTCTCAAGTTAGTCAGTCGTTCCATTTGTACCTATTCAGGACACTCCACCTTCAACGAAGAGTCAAATTATCCCAATAACACAAGCCCCAAGAACTCAATTTCCTCTTTGAATAGTCAACGTTGAGAGTTCCATCCACAGAAGGAGAACCACATAAATCATTTTACAGAAAGAGCCAGAAGCATAGGAGGTTCAAAAGGAAACTAAAACTACATCAATGTAGAGTGAAACTACTTTGAAAGAGAAATTGGAACTAGTATTCTAGAACCCACAACTATGTACAGAGTTGTTGCAACTCTACCTAGACAAGACATAAGATTTTCCTCAATTCCCAGCAGAATTGAAGGCTCGACTTGCACACCAATTGAAAATTCTATGAGAATAATAGGTGGAGACACCTTCTGCACAGTCGATGGCCAGTGGATTTCCACTACAAGTTTGAGTACCCATGGATTCCAACCCTTGATTCAACAAGCTTGTGCAATTACCAACAACCCAAATGGTAGGAATAATTAGAGCCTCAACTAAACAAATGGAGCAGAGGATTAAACAAGATAAAAGAGATGCATAATTTTGGAGACAAGAAGGAATCGTTGCACAAGCCCATCATAAACAACAAGAACACTCCAAGATCCAGGAAGAAATGAAGATGGAGAAATGAAGATGGAGAAAGTCAAATAAATATTTTCAGAGACCTACACGACAGTCAAGAAAAAAGTTCCTCAACCGCTAGAGTCTAGTACAACAAGCAATCCTAAGGAGCAGATTGAGTTGATTCAGGTCGCTTGGTGAGAACTGGTATAGAGATTAGAGTTTCAGGAAGCACAACTACAAGACAACAAGAAAGAATCTAAGTTACAACCCAAGAAGGTCCGAGAGAAAATGGAGAATATTGTCTTATAAGGAAATAATGAAAGAGAAAAATTTTACAAATGAACTGTCGAGTGCACTAAGATCTTTAGAGAAGTAAGTGATTGGATTTGCATCATCTCAAGACACAAACACAAATTGGAGGAATTGTGCGCAAAGATCCAATCACTTAATACAGAAGAAACCATCACCCTAGATCCACTAGAACAACAGGAAAATTTTGACAAAATCCAGCAAGAGGATAATAAATTGAATGCATTATATGAAGCCCAAACAATTTCCAATAAAGAGCTACATGATTTTCAACTAGTATTTCAGACAACATACCTGTAGATGCATCCATTTGATGCCATTTTTTACTCTGAGTGGAAATCCTTAGTTGCGTTGAAACCAAAGTAATGCATCATAGACGCCACTCAATTTGTTTTTTTTGAAGATTCACTTCTTTCCAGGAAGTGGCAGGATAAGGTGGATAAATTCCAATAGGCCAGGAAGAGATCCCTCTAACTCATACCTAAGTCAACCCATTCATTTGAGAAAGAGAAACCAGAAACAATTGAAGTTGGAAGTGAAATAAACTAAGTGTCCAAAGGAAGTAAATAACAACAATCCAAACTAGAGGCCACAAAAAAGTTGAAGACTTGACTCAGGGTGATTCAAGGATTATGGTCGGAGCATGTTGGGCCCTTCTTTTTGTTGATTAGAAGTTGCACATAACAAATTACAGCCTCATTTTGGAGAATGTAAGTTTCACAAGTTGTTGAGAAGCTGGACATAGAAAAAAAGGAAGAAATAGAAAAAGGTTAAAGGGATAGTGCAACATCAGCAACAAGATCAAGAAAAGAAGGAACTCTCAAGTTAATAACCAGCAAGATCAGATTATATAAAGAAGACCGATGCGATTGGAATAGGGTAATGATATTGAGAATGATAATTCTAGTAATGATAATGAGTGAATGAATGACAAGATAGTAGTGAAAAGTTAATGAAAGGGTTGTAATGTCATTATTTCCTAGCATGTTAGTTTTGAGCTATTAATGTTCTTGTTGTAACTATTGATAGTGTGATGAGAGTCATTGATGTTATTGGCCAATACTACAATATTGTTGAATATGGAGATCTGGGTGAGAACCAGACAAACAATGTATCATATTTTGGTATTATCAATATAAACAGAGGCCTAAATTTTGAATATACATCTCGAGTATTCATTCTTAATGCATGAATGAATTATTGTTCTTTATTATATTTATGTTTGGCGTACCTAAATGTGTTTTTATGAATGGAAGCACAACTTTGTTTCTTTATTCCGTAGTTAGGAATTCCTTAGGATTTTTACATGTTTAGTCTATTATTTGCAAGATTACAGTGAGCCTTGATACCTTAGAGGTATGTTTAAGTATTATCCTTACCCTTCCCTCTTTTTCATGTCTCGGTTGTGCTTCGGGTGAGACTTCTTCCCTCCCAAGAAGATGAAAATGCCAACACTCTAGACTACATTGGTACCTTTTTTTGGTAACCTAAGAAGGACCCTGGTCTAAACACTTTTGCACCAATAGGGGCTAAGAGAAGGATCAATTAATCGGTTAAAGATTGTCCAATAGACATGAATGGACTCAACACAAAGGTAGATGTGAACATTATACCTTTGGGTTCATAAAAATACCTAATTGGCATGGATTGGTTGGAAAGACACCATGTTGTCCTAGATTGTTACAACAAGACGATATATTTTCTTGATGAGGAAGGGAAGAAAGAAAATATTCAAGGAATTCCAACAGTTGTAGTTGTTAGAGAAATCTCAAACATCCAGCTGAAAAATAATTTCAGGAAAGGATGTCAAATTTTTGCAACCCATATGGAAGAGAAAACTAAAGATAAAATGGGAAGTCTTGAATACCATTCATTCTTAAGAGTTTTTTCAATTTATTTTGAGGAAATCCCATGGATTCCACCAAAGAGGGATATCAATTTCTCCATTGATTTGGTGCCATGTTCTCCCATGGTGTCAAAGACACCTTACAGAATGGGAACACTAGAATTGAAAGCGTTGTATATGTAACTAGAATAACTTTTGAATAAGGGGTACATACACCCAAGTCTGTCACCCTGGGGAGACCCAATTCATTTTTAGAAGAATAAATATGGAACCGTAGGGCTTTGTATTGATTTTATATAGTTGAATAAGGTCACTATAAAGAACAAATATCCCTTTCCAAGGATTGATGATTTATTTTATCAACTCAAAGGTGAGAGGACATTTTCCAAGATTGAATTGAGATCAGGATACTAGCAAGTGAGGATAAAAAAATAAGATATCAGTGAAACAATTTTAGAACAAGGTATGGGAATTATGAATTCACAGTAGTGCCATTTGGACTATCAAATTCCCTCGCTATTTTGATGTGTCTAATGATTGGAGTGTTCAGGGAGCACCTCGAAAAGTTTGTAACTATTTTCTCAGATGATATTCTCAACTAATATAATTATGAAAAGGAGAACGAGGAGCATTTGAGAATGGTGCTAAAGGTTTTGAGGTAACACAAATTGTATGACAAGGTAAGTAAGTGCATATTTTATCAAAATAATATCCACTACATGGGGCATATTATTTCACCATATGGGATAACAATTGATCCCAAGAAAATAAATACCATAAGAGGATGGTTAGTGCCAAGAAATGTCATGGAAGTTAGATCATTTACGGGCCTTGTGGGTTATCACTAAAGATTCATAAAGGGTTTTTAAAAGATTGCAAGCCCAATCACTTAATTGCAAAAGAAAGGAGTGAAATTCGAGTGGACCCCAAAATGTGAAGACATTTTTCAGCAATTGAAAAGAATTTTGATAAGTGCACGCATATTTAAGATTGAAGACCCAAAAAATGAGTTTGTAGTGTACACGAATGCATGCATGAAATGACTCGGTGGATTCCTCAATCAAAAGGATCATGGGGTATTTTTTGAATATAGAAAACTAAAGGATCATCAGAGACATTATGTTTCCCGTGGTTTATATCTATCAACCATTGTATAAGCATTGAAAATGTGGAGGCATTATATCATGGAGAAGAGATTTGAACTAAGAACAAACCACTGTAGGATGAAACATTTATTTGGAAAGCCAACACTTAATGTCAGACAAACTAGATTGTTGGAGTTTCTTAGTGAGTATGATTTTGAAATTAAACATATTAAGGGAAAAGAGAATCAGGTTGATAATGAACTCAATAGAAGATCCCATGAAGTGAATTTTTCATCCATCAACATGTACAAGACAAATTTAAAAGATAAATTCTTGAAGCAACAAATTCATATTCGATTTATTTGCAAATTAAAGAAAATTACAGTATAGCAATTCACAACATAAAATTAAAAATTATGAATTAAAATAGGATGGAATCCTCTTGTACAAGGGAAAGGTGTATGTGCCAAATTTAATGGAGATAAAAACATTGTACTAAGATAAATGCATAATGTGCCACATGTTGGGCACCCGATATATAAAAAATCCATTATAATTGTGGGGAGCCAATATTTCTGGTTGAGGATGAAGAAAGAAGTGGCTAACTACATTTCCCAGTGTCTAGAGTGCCAACAGGTAAATACAAAGAACATACATATAGCGATACTGTTGTATCCATTTCCCATTCCAGAATGGAAGTGGGAGGTGGTCACGGTAGAATTTATTACAAAGATGCCCCAGAAAGTGAAGTAACATGATTCAATCATGGTGCTAGTGGAAAAATTGACTAAGGAAATGCATTGTATTCCTGTAAAGACAACACATAAGGAATAAAACATTACAAACATTTAAGGATTGAACCCATGACCTCATGTGCGTCACTAAGGATTGAAGCAAGAATTGAGACTTGTTCAAGAGAAATTGTAATAAGTGGAGGGAGTCAGAGAAATAATCAAAATAGTGGGAATAACACAATAAGAAAAATTCATTCAGCATCACCAAAGGTGAGTACAATACCTAGTAAAATCGAAGGAATATATCATACCTTGAGAATGCATGAGTTTCAGTGAACATGGTCAGAAGACCCTAAGAAGAATTTGTTTTTATGTGACACAATATGGACTGCAAAGAATGTCCAGGATGAGGCGATGGAAATTGCAAAGTTGGCCACTACATTCAGGGGACATGCACTGCTATGGTATATGAAGTTTCAGACAACTACACTAGTTAGATAGTTATGAACCTTAGAAGATATTAGTAATTCATTATTATAGGAATTTAAGAAGATGAAATCTGAATCCCAATATATTACAAAACTAAAGGAAATTAAGAAAGTGCAGAATGAGACAGTATGGGATTGTGCCGAGATATTTAAATATGTAATGGGTAGGTTAACCTTTTAGATTCATAATGAGATACATCGAGAATGATTTATAGCAGTCCTATTACTACACATTCGTTGTTTGTTAATACAACAGAAGGTCACATCGTATCCAGAAGCTTTGGAAATCGTAATGAAACTGGAAGCATCTCCTGTAGGACATGGCACAATTATGGAATAGGTGCAGTCACAGTTGGCTACACTGAGAATTCAATTATCAGAGATAATGAAGGAGAAGGAGAAGAATGAACATGTTTGGGGTATAACATGTGATATGAAAGGCCATAGAAAGGAATATTTTCCATCCTTTGCGTAGTATATGGCTACATGAGCACCAAACCCGCTGGTAGGAGGAGTAGGATACTACAAGATATGTAAGACATGGGGTCATCATCTGATTACTTGTCCCTTACTTCAGAAATATCAGAGTAGCCCAATAAATTTATTCTGTAATTTTTGCAAATATGTAGGAAAGGATGATAAAGACTGTCATGCATTTGATTTGATGAGAGAGTGTACTTTGTATTCATACATAATTCAAGAAGAAAATGTCACAACAAAAAAGAGGAATTCCACAATATAACACTCAAAGAGGCTTTAATTAGGGTGGAAGTAGAGGTTTCAATAGAGGTCGAGGATGTGGAGGTTTTGGTCGAGGAAGGAGAGGACCGATAATCTATTACAATTGAAATCAACCAAGATATTTAGCATGATATTTCCCAAATCCTTGTACGACATGAACGTATTTTAGATCCTTGGATAATGCAAAATAATATTGTCCCCAATTGATAGAAAAGTGGCAGGTGAAATGGAATCAGAACCAACATCAGAACCAATGTCAAAATCATAAGTAGAACCTATATATGATAACCACCAAACAATGTGACGATAAACCGAGAGTAGCAGTTGTTATGCACGATGGACTGCAAACTCGACTAGATGCGACATAGAAAGGAAATGGAGTGGGAAAATGGATAAAGAAGGAAACTGAGCCCATACTAGCATTCAATCTATAGACAGAAAGGGAAACTTATTAGCAAGAAAAGAAGGAGATACTAGGGCCAGACTAGATAGCTTCAATGTTAGAGACACCACTAGTGTATGATATGTCTTTGATTTATGATCGCACTATTCCAGACATGTCTATCGATAATTTAAACACTTTGACAAACTTTCCAAAAATACATTTATAACTAATGCAATATGAGACAACACTGAATAAACTATGGAGGATTATTGATCAGTGCACACAAGGCAGATAAGAACCTATGATGCAGAAAGTAGTGAACCAAATCCTGCGCAAGAAGATGACAAACAAAGAGTTCATATTAAGTGTACATATAGGAGAATATGACATGGATAATCTCATCTTGTAATTAAGATCAAACGTAAATGTTCTTCCAAGAAATATGTGGGAGATGATGAGGAAACAAAATATAGTTTGGTCAACTATCAAGTTAATTTTAGCTAACCAACATAAGATAATACCGATCAGGATATTGGTAGGACTACATGTGAACATATATGGAGTGTGCAGTGTAGCTAAATTTGAACTATTAGGATATTTAAATACTTAGGAGTTAGTTAAGATCTACTTCGTCTAATGTGTTGTTAGGTAAATGTGTGTTTCTTAGTGCGTTTCTTTAGTATGTAGTAGTATACATTTTTAGTTAGGAAATCCGATGGTCATGATATGTTCCCAACATAGAGTGATCCTGTGGTTCATATTCTCCTCAATCTTAACGACCATTAAGACATGGATTAACACCCGATTGGTCCATTATATCTATTTAAAGATAATGGAGGGTCATTTTCTAATGATATATTGTGATAAACTGTCTTGTAAAATCTCTTTGTAATATTTTTCTTTTGCATTAATAAACTGCTCCAAGTGGCCACGTTGGTTGGGGCCATGGATGTTTCCCCGTAGGGGTTTTACCATGTCAAAACATTGGTGTGTTGATATTTGATTTGGTTGTGAGTGGTTACTAAAGGTTTTATTCCTTTGTTGGAATACTTGTGTTGTCGAACATGGTATCAGATCATGTTTGAAGACCTTCTCATGTTGTAGATCGATATCGTGAATATGAGTTTCCCCATCTCCATTTTCTTCCATTTGCATACATTTCTATGTCGAAAGGACTATTCCTTTGCGTATCGAGTGCTCATTTCAGTTAGGAACAATTTTCATTTCACTCAAAAAGGTTTCCTTTTTCCCACGATACGACCATTCCATTCATATTCGAAGGTATAAAGCACGACTACACCATTTTTAATTTTTTGTAGAGTATTATTTTGGTTTCATATTATTTGTTTACGGTTTGCTACTCTTTTAGATATGCATATTTTCTTTTCCCCGTGCCCTGTGCGATCTAGGAAAATAATAAATAGATAGGAGAAGGTGCATTTTCTGGGTAAGCTAAATGATATCTAACCCTTATTTTCATAGAGAAGCAAAATTGTTTTCTTATGTCACAAAATTTTTCCTTAGCACGCTCTCCAAGGATGTCTTGAAAAACAATGTTATCACTGAAATTTCGTTTGCAACATTGCATGCAAATGATTACATAAATACAACAATTGCAAACGACCATTAGTTCACCTGCAACACAAAGAAAGTATTTCCAAGAGGAGAAAACTATACAACTGGAAACAAATTGGCATGCGCTAATTCACTAAAGGAAGCGCGCACACAATGTGTGGGATAAAGAAGCCTGAAGAGCGCACAATGTTCCATATGAATGATTGTGTATGAGAAAAGTCGCACACTCCTTTGAATGACCCATTTACGGTTCTTTTCGGTCCCTCAACTACTTATGGACTATATCCCAACTTTATTTGACCCTCATATCTGATATGAATCCAAATGGGGGGATGGTCAAGGACCAAAGGGTTCCCTAAAAGGCCCCTTGTTCACACCAAGAACGAGTTGCATAATTCCTTTAAGACATGCTATAAATGTAGGTCATGGGTGCACTAAGAATTTAATAATTTTATAGTAGTGTTTTGCTTCCTCAATCCTCCCTCAAGAATCCTCTTTTCTTATTAGAGCATTCTAGCAACATCCCAATATGCCATTCCACTCACCTCTTGAGCGAATAAGCATTGATTTCTTCATAATTTTCTTTCTTTTTCAGCATTGGAATAAGATCTCTCCATTAGGGAACTCAAGAGCCCTCCCAAGGAGGAAGAGGGGACCCGTAAGTCCTCATTTCTCTACGGTGTTTTGCCAACTAATATAGTTATCTATTGGTGGCATAATCTTGGTCATTTGGTTGATTGTTTTTGGTTCAAAGTTTCTTATGCATTCTAGTCTTATTTCCTTAGGTTTTTTTAGTTTATTTACTTGTTTATTTCATGTTATTGGATTTTTTTATCTCATGCACTAACCTCTGTATTTTCTAGTAGACCCGACTAGACATGAAAGTTCCCTTGTTTTTCTCACCCAAGTGACAAAAAAGACACAACAGATTGGCAAACATATTGGAATTTTAGGTAGCCATGATGGTTACCCTTCCCAACATGGTGCTTTCCATTTTTGTCTAGTATCTACACCCACCTATGATGGTTCCTCAACTATCCCTCCCTCCCCAGTCAATCTGAATCCCAATGCAGATTCTAGTAATAACTACGGCCACACCACCCTCACCCCCAATCGCCAACACTACTGCTACAGCTAGGGGCATACGAAAGAAGAAAGAGTCCACCTCTCCACTTCCTCCCCGAGTTCAACCTCCTTGCGCACTCTGATAAAGAGAGGGACAACCCACTAATATATTTTATTCTAATCCTAAATTACACAATATGATCCAACTCCCTCGAGCAACCACATTGCTCACTTATGTTGGACACACCTACCACACTTAGATGGGAGAGTGAATGAGTGTCGGGATCTTTTTCCCAAAACTTCCCTCTTACACAAAAACTCCTTAGTTAACACTCAACATTTTCTCATTACTCATTTTTGTCATTTATAATCAGTTATATGTGAATGCATAGCAGAAACATATATCAACACCATATCATCAACAAATCATCTCCACAAGGAACACAAAGAACACAACATGTATGTACAACTTTTCTTTTTATTATGGACTTCAATCCAGGGGTTTTTCAGCAACAAATGAATAGAGTACAACTCTACAAGAAAACCATATCTATATGCAAGACTCAACTTACATTCTCAGCACCAACTGATATGAGGCAACAATCCTCAACAGATATCAATTTGGCAACATATACAAGTGCATCAACCATGCACCAACATGTGCCAAACAACCTGTAATCAAATTGTACCATAAACAAGTGCATCCAACCATTTACCAAGTATATACAAATTATGTGTCAACTAATCATCAACAATAAATCATCAATATGTACCAACATCATCAACTATACACCTCATGTATGTGCCAACTCATCAACTACTTGTCTCAACCATGACTAGTTTTGGATTAGTCAACAACCCCAACTTGAAATAATCATAACTTTGTACATGTAATGAATAAATATCTTAAACTGATATACAATGTTCTTCATTGTTCTTTATCAAATTCCTCTAGGTGGAACTACTTGGAATCTCTCAAAAAGGGAGTTATAGCAAACATGGAATACCTTGCTGAATTTTGGCATATTCTAGAGAGAGACCTTGTAGAGTGTGCCCCACAGAAAATATTCATTGAATTAATATGAAAATATTACACAACATACTACAGACTGTATTGTAACTAACACATTTGGTCTCATGGAATTTGTATTTGTTATGAAGAATTTATTACATTTGTACCCGAAACACCTGTTTTTGACTAGTTTTAGGACTAACTCCCAAAATAAAACGACCCACAAGATGAATTTTTTACCAAAGATACTTGGGTATGTTTTCTCATTGGCATAGAAATTTCATAGTATGAATCATTATATAAAAAAGGTTATAGTGAAAATGGTGAGATGACCTGTAAATAACATACCTTAGAAAGCATCATCAAAAGAATTTAGCCTCCCTTCAATTCCAGCCCTCTTTTCTTCACCTTCCTTCTAAAATTCTCTTTGGATATCCTTTTTTACCTCAATAAACTATATATATTCAATATTCTCAAGTGTTCCACACCAAAAATGCTCAAGAAGGTCTCACAAGAATCTCTCCATCAATACTCCAAAAGATATTCTCACAAGAAGCTCTCCATTGTTCCACAAAAAGGATGATCTACAAGAGACCATTGCTATCTTATTTATACTTTCATCCTCTATGTCACTTTACCCATTTTTAGGTTACTTAACCCATTTCTAGGTCACTTAACATATTTTCCTTATTTTATGGTTAACCACTTTCCATAAATAGAAAGTTCTCCGATACTTTATCATTTAAATATTCCTTCTTGATTTTGTCACCTTACTTTATCATTTGTTGATTTTGTCACTTCTCTTGATTATTTAAATAATCCACCTTGACTTGGTCACCTTACTTTTCCATTTAAATAATTATTTCTTCTTTTAGGTCACTTAACCCATTTCTAGGTCACTTAACCTATTTTCCTTATTTTTAGGGTTAATCACTTTCCATAAATATTCCTTCTTGATTTTGTCACCTTACTTTATCATTTATAGATTTTGTCACTTCTCTTTATTATTTAAATAATGAACCTTGACTTTGTCACTTTACTTTATCATTTAAATAATGATTTATTCTTTTAGGTCACTTTGACTTCTTTGACCTTGGGGGCTTCAAGCCTTCATGTGGGGGTGCTTCTTCCTTCATCTTCGTAAGGCCATAACTCTCAAATGATGAGGAGTTATGTGACATTCCACATGCCACCAGAAATGGCATGACAAGCACTATCCATCTATGATAGTTTCACCAACAATTTTCTTGATCTTAATCTTGTTATTCCACATACAAGCATGGGTACTGTTAAGCCCTAATATTGGCTCATTACCACTTAATTGGGGCATATTAGATTAGTAATGTTATTTTATTTATGTCGGCTTTAGGCCATTAGTTGTGATTTAGATTAGTAA